>JABXWE010045588.1:0-24661 GCA_014611495.1 Limonius californicus
TTACTTTATAGACACAGTGTATACTGAAAAAATAATATTCACATTTATGCTTCTTTCGAAATTGCAGCATCTTCTTCTATTAACAAATATCGATTAATAACGCATATTAAAAGACTTAAAAAACTTTGGAGACTCTCTGCAGACGCAGGAAACATGGTACAACATTTTAGTATTATGATTTTCGACAAACATAAAACGTATGTCAGCGGAACAAACATGGCAGAAAAAGACGAGTTGGTTGACCGAACAAATAAAAACACAGGAACAACTAAAGAAAAAAATTGGAGAAAATATTTGGCGAACAGAACAGAAAACAAATATAGTAGATATTATGGTAAGAGAAGCAAAAGAGAAAGCATTGCAAGAATTCGGAAGAAAGATGGAGGAAGATAGAAGACAAAACCAAAAACTTTTCTACAAAGTACTAAAATCACTAAGAAAATGGAAAACAAAAAGAGTAACAAGAGTAAAGAATAAACAATGGGAGATAACAGCCACCAACTCGGAAACCATGACAGATGGAAGGAATACTTTGAAGAACTGCTGGAAGCAGGTCCGGATTAAGACAGTACAAATATGGAAGACGAAGAACAAAACATCAGAGATGAACAGCACGAAGATGAAGAGAAGATTACTAAAGAAGAGATGGAAGAGGCCATAAAAAAGATGAAGAACGGGAAAGCCCCGGGTTACGACAAAGTCACGCTGGAAATGGTCAAGGAAATGGGCTAAGGAGGAAAGAAATGGCTGCTGGAAGTATACAACAAAGCACAGAGAGAGGAAAAAATACCGCAAATAGATCCCATACACAAAATAGGTGACAACAAGCAGTGCGATAACTACAGAGGCATAACATCGTTAAGTACCCCACTTAAAGTATACCAGCGGGTATTAGAAACAACACTGAGAAACCCAACAGAGCAGACATTGGTAGAGGTGCAAAGTGGTTTTCACAAAGGAAGAGGGGCGCAAGATCACATATTTACCATCAAAGAAATAAGTGCTAAAAGATTACAATACAACAAAAAAACATTCCTAGCATTCCTAGATCTTCCTAGATCCCAAGAAGAAAAGCATGGGAAAGCTTAAAGAACAAGGGTGTACATCCAAAGCTATGCAGAGTGATTAAAAGCTTGTATAACAATACTAGAAATAAATATATCAGGGTGCGTGTTCGCAGAAGACGTGGTAATTATATCAGAAGGTGAAGAAAACTTACAGAGAAACCTAATCGTATGGAATAAGACACTGATATAAAGCAAGATGGAATTAAACACGGAGAAAACAAAAATACTGGTGATAAGCAAAGGACACAACACAGAGATAAAAATAAATGACAGTCACATAGAGCAAGTATAAAAATATAATTATCTGGGAGTGATAATAGACGAACAAGGCAAACAAGAAATGGAAATAACAGAAAGAATGGATAAAACAAATAAACTATTCCAAGCGATGAACAAGTCTTTTATAAGCAAGAGGGAAGTGTCACGAAAAACAAAATTGAGCGTATTAAAACAGTATTCACACCGATATTGACATACGGATCCGAATCCTGGGTAATGTCGAAAAGGATGAAGAGAAAATTGGAAGCAGTAGAAATGAAATTTTTGAGGAGAGTCAAAGGTGTAACACTCAGAGATAGGGTAAGGAGTGTACAAATCAGAGACGAGCTCGAAATAACCCCAGTGATTTCATAGAAAACCGACAACTCAGCTGGTGGGGCACATCCAAAGAATGGAAGAGAAAAGGATGGTAAAACAAATATGGGAGGCTAAGACCACAGGAAGAAGAAGCAGAGGAAGGCCGCAGGAGACGTGGAACAAGATGATAGGGAAGATATTGGAGGCAAGGGACAAAACATGGCAGGAAGCAAAAGCGATAGCCCAAGTGAGAAAAGAATAGCGAAAATTTGTGTATAGTGTATAACGCGAGTGAGAAAACCTACAGAGTTAGATCGACAGCACACAAGTGATTACCAGTCAAACTCAAGCAGTGTAAGATAAGAATTCAATTTAATTAGATTATAGTAAACATTCTGACAAAGTAGTTAGTTAAGTTAAATAAATTTTATAACACCCTACACTACACCAATCGGTAACAGGGATTTTGATTATAATAATAATTTTCGGCTTTTTCGTTAATTTATATACACACCCTATATTTAGGCAGAAGTTGTAAATAATTTTCTCACTTATTACAGGGCAATAGGATATTCAGTCAATATCTAAAATGACTCTCGACTGTTTTTAACTCCAATTGCAGCAGGGATTTGCGAGTACCTCCTGTTAGCCTTTAAAACCTGTTATTGAACATGTAACCAAAAACTAACCGCTATAGGTCGCCTTAAAGATATGCACTTTAAAGTTAGTCAAAAGTCAACCTTTTTGGTTCCGATAAAGTTAACTATTTTGAATAACTATTTCTCAACTTTAAGTTAAACTGTAGTTTTGGTAAACAGTACGGATGCCTTTAAGTTACCCCGGGTAGGTTATTTTTCCAGGTTAAAAAATGATCACGTTGTGGACAGTCAAGGTTATGTAAGAATTTTACACACATGCAAAATGGTAGAAAAAAATTGTGTTATTATTCTAGCGAATCGTGCTATAAGCTGGAATAGTGTGTAGAATTCCCGGGCAAGTTATAAACTTGTAAGCAGACAGCAGGGAGCCTTAGTTTATCGCTCATAAAGTATGGAACTTAACATACTGTAGGTAAACCAAGATTCGCTGGTAAGCCGTAAATGTATGCACTAATTACTTTGAGCAGCAATAAAAACTACATAAATTGGAGGCGGTCTATTGTTCCACTTTTATCTGTCACCAACAAAAATAAAACTTGTTTATGCGCAATAAACTGGAAACCACGGGTAATTATCGTCACTCCAAGAGAGTGCTTATAAATATTTAAGCTGAAGACGGTATTACGATTATTGGAATTGGATGGTAGTTGTTAACGATTTTCAGGAACAAATAGTACCATGATTTCAGTTCTATACGTTCAAGACAATAAAACCAAAATTATAGCCATAATTAGTGTATCTCGATTATGTAGGTATTGTAAGCTTACCGTGCTAAAGGTGTAGAATTCTGCAATTTATATTTTTAATGGTAGTTACTATTTAATAATTATGTAAGATAGAATGTGATAAGAGATATTTTGGATGTCTAATTTTTTTGGTAAACCTTAAGAATGCAATTCTGATGAGGTGAACAATTGAAATGAATCTTAAAGTAATATATCTTCTTGTGTAAATATATAACATCACATATGCGATAAAGGAGATCCCTAAAATACGATATAGTAGGTATATAGTTCTGGATCGAGCACCTTTTTCAAAGAAAACGCTCCCTAAACTACATTATTTATTTTACGGCAGAAACGTGGTCTACATGGGAAACTGTACTGTACTTTTAAAGAACTCTTTTTTTGCGGTTTTACTTTCCACCTCGACATGTATTCTGCCAGTTTACGAATAGAATATTAATAAACCGTGATGGTTTCCAGCCACACATGCGACTACTAATTAGTCTTTGTAAGAGTAGTTACAGCACCGTAAGTGACAAATATCTTGATAAATTATTACGTGAGCTTCTTGCGTTGCTGCCGGATTTAGTTAGAGACAGGAAACAAATGAGCGCAGATACATCAAATCTTTTAGAAATAGGAAAACATCTTCGAGAATTCAATTACCTGCGAGTTTAGGATTGATATATTTTTGCCCTTGGTTTTTACGCTAATTAAGAAAAATTGTTGTGCTCTAGAGAAGTAAACAACCAAGTCAAGGAATATTAAGACTAAAGAAGATGTTCGAAGTAATTTTATATATTTTATATTTTCAGGAAAGCCTCGTATTTTATATTAGTATTCTCAGCACCAGAATTGAATATCTATGTAAATACCAACGAAGCCAAAATTTGCATTACAAATCTTGCAAGATAATATGAAAATATTATGAAACTTTTATTTTCCACCCCTTGTTACATTTCATAATTTTCAATTTTTTTTTTATTATATTTTATCAGCAATCAGAACACATACGATAGTCTATAAGCTAATTTTGAGGTATTCAGAAATGGCTGGATGAGGGTCTCTCCAATGAGGGGTCCTCTTAGTTCATATCAGTGGGCCCACGTCTTTTGAGTCTTCTGATGACTTGGTGATGTGGAAGTTCATTTAGCAGGAGGTTGTTTGTGAAGTAATTTTTCAACATGTTAGTGTTCTATCATGGATGACTTTTGTTAAGAGCGGAATGCAAAGATCTTCATGTAGCATTTGGTTTGTTCAGTACCACAGCGCGTTGGTAATTATTCTTAAAATTTTTGATTGGCATCTTCGCATAATGGCGATGTTTTATTTGCTGGCGCAGTTCCAAAGTTTCACTCCATTAGTCCATATGAGTTTGATGATAGTTTTATACATCAGTAGCTTGTTGTCCAGTGGTAGAGGTGATGTTCGTCTAAATAGCCAATACAGGTTTTAATATCTTAGTTCCATTTGTTTCTTTTTTTTTGTTAATGTGTTCACGCCAAGTGAGTTTGTTGTCTAGATGTAGTCCCAAGTATTTCATAGTGGTGGTCTAAGGTATCTCAATGTTGTTTAAGTAAAGTGGAGGGCACTGCCCTTTTCGCAAGGTGAATGTCACATGTCTTGATTTTGATTCATTAACTTTTATTTTCCATTTCTAGAGCCAGCCTTTAAGTTGATTTAGATGGTTTTGAACTTGGAATGATGCGATATTTGCTTTGCTGTGTCTTGTTAGTATGAATGTGTCATCGGGAAAGGTACCCATAGTCGTGGTAGGTGTGGTAGGGAAATCAGAAGTGTATATTAGAGGAAGGTCCCAGGACACTTCCCAGAGGTACTCCTCAGTGTATTGATAGTAGTGCTGAAGCTTCGTCTTGGACTCGCATTTCAAATTGTCGGTGGTTAAGTAGGATTCTAATAGTTTATGAAATTGAAATGGTAAGGTATGTTGCATTTTTTGTATAAGTTTATTATGCCAAAGGCCTGGTTAACGTTGAGCAGAATGGCCGTGCAGTACGCTTTTTCCTCTAAAGCAGTGTTTATTACGTGAGTAATCCGATGGCACTGTTGGATTGTTGAATGGGATCTACAAAAACCAAACTGATGGTCTGGAATCCAGGTTGATGCTGAAATATCAGGGTCCACGACTCGTAGCACTAGCCTCTCAAGAAGCTGGGAAGTCACTGATAGCAAACTTAAAGGGCGATATGATATCACGCAGGCAGGATCTTTACCCGTCTTAGAGATGAGTAATATTTCAGCTTTCTTGAATTCTGAAGACCAGTAATGTAGTCTCAGTATAGCGTTTTCAAATAGGGTTCCTTCTACCTTTCTGGATATCTGTGTCATCTATCCTTAAACAGAACTTGGTACGGTAATAACTAGATCTAGAAGTTATAGTATTATGGTTTCCTGTTTGTTCTTTATTGTACTGTTTTCAATATAAATAGTTATCCATCAAGAATTTCTTAAAACGGTCTCATTAGCAAAGTTTAAAGTAAATAACGACACAATAATTTTTAAAAACTACTATTTTTGTGCATAGCAGGGGCTCAGTTGGCAGAGCCGTCATTTTCTTAGCCAAAACGTCTATAATTGTTTTTATAATGTGGCTTTACAACTAGTGTAGAAGGCTAACAAGCAATTTTTATCTAACTTAAATTAACTAAATGGCTATGTTAAGAATTCACCCACCGATGTCCTTCCAGTTCTATCTTGCAACACTTCTTTCGTGTGTTAGCACTTAACTTTTGCTTTGATCTTCTTATTGACCCTTTCACGTCTCAACACACTAGCTCAAATGTTTTTATCTCCAGATTCCTGTGGATATCACTGTTTCGAGCATACCAGGACGCATCTACAATACTTCCCACCACTTTATTCTGGAATTTTAGAATTTGATTGATGTTGGTTTTGCTGGCGCAGCCCTATATTGACAACCGTATACCGCTGGCATTCCGAGCAGCCACCTTAATGTCTTCTGTGCCCATTATTACTTCTTTGAAGCAGTAGAGTTATGATTATTTTCTTCAAGTTTTATTAATCTCTCAGAGATTGGTTTTAGCATATTTTCTTGCTGCTCGAATTTTTTCCTTTGCCAAGTTTAGACAGTAGGCGTTGTAGTAGCTGGTTTGTCGAAACTTTTGTTTTTTGCGAAATTTCCTTCTTTTCTTTAGTATTTGGTAGTGCTGGGAATGCGTTAGAGTCCATCTACACATTGGTCTATTTTCTGTCTTCCTTGCTTTTGCGTAGTTTTGGTTGGTTTAGGTTGCTTCGTTTTTAACCTTTTGCATCTTTCCCGCTACTTCGTATCCTCTGTAGCTGACTGGGTGGCCTTTGCCACAGTTGGCACATTGTCGTGCATTTGGGTGTTTCCATAAGTTTGGCATGCTTTGCAATGGGACCACTTTTGATTGACTTAGAGGTATGCTTTGATCTTGTTGATATTTTTAATGTCTTCCTCGTTTCTGAAACTTCGCATAAATAGCGGAAGAGGTTTCTTCTCTTTTCTCTGCAGAATATTCGGCTTCTATTATTTTGTATCCTTGACGATATAAATCTTCTACTATGTTTTCTGGAGCGCATAACGGATGTAGTTTTCTCTCCATGACTTTTATGTTTATTGTTTGTTTATTTTCCTATGTGCGTGGCAAAAGTGCTTTTTTCATTTAGTACGTTTGTTAGTCGTTTATATTCTTCTGCACAATATAAGTTTATTTTCAACTGCTGGTTATTCATCATAACTGCTTCAAATGTAAATTTCTCTGATTTTAGATTTATCTCAAAACAGTTGGCGGCGGTTTCTCTATTTTTACAGCGTTTTTGTTTTGTGGCCGTTTGGCTTCTTGAGGTTGTTGTGGTGACGTGTCCGGCGATGTAGTCTTCTTTTCTGCAATTTTTCTTTTCCTTTGTCTTCTATTCCGTTTCTCTGATGAGTTCTTCATCAGTGTAATATTATTTTTCTTGTTGTTTGGGTTTTTACTCCAACTGTGCACTTGGCGTGCGTTATACAGACTAATTTCAGTTTTAATTTGGATTCGAAATTTTTCTCGCTTATTTGCCATACCATCCACTGGACTCGGAGTCGTTAATATCCTAATCTTCGACACCTAACACCGGTATGTGGATTTTCGCCGCGTTTGCATACTCGTACTGGGTTGGGGATGACCTCCTAATGCTTTCACTTTTTCGCTTTATCGAAGCACGGTTGAACACGCCCTTACTCTTCGAAACTAAAACAGCTACTACGTCGGTAATGACTTAGATTCTGTTCCATCAACCCATCGAGGTTATTTCATATGAGTGCCCTACGTATTAGTGAATGATATTTATCCATTCTCTATAAAAATTTCAATATATAACAAATAAAATAAAGAGAATTATACAGGGAGGTGTCACTCAATTTCTTAAAGTGCACCTCGCTCTATATATTGAGTGTCGTAAGAGTTCCGCAAGACAGCGATTATTCATATAGACAGAATATGAGGAGTTCTATAGTGAGTTGACATTACACTTCCATAAACGTATCTCGTTCTTTAGTAGGTTTCTAACCTATTGAGTTCATTGGGAATTTTTTTACATTAATAAAGTACTGTTGTGACGGTAACAACACACTATGAACGTATGCATCTACGTAATATAATTATACTGTGAGCAAAAGAATCAGTTTATAGCAAACCCTTAAAGAAGAACATAGTGGAGTGATATTTAACTTTCTTAAATGTACTTCAGTCCATGTCAAGTCTGCAACCAATTGAATTTTTTAAGAATTTGCGAAGGTAAATGACTGTTTATAACGACACTACAATTAAAAGAATCAGCTAACTGAAGAGAATTCAGTAGTAAGATGATATTTGATTTCTCTTAGTGTGCCTCCTTCTTTGATACATCTCCCATTGATTGGATGCCATATGAATTTGTGAAACCGATGTTATGATTACGTTATACAAATCCTGCGATAAAAGAGTCAATCTATAATAATACAGAGACTTATACAGTGAGGTGTCTGTCTATTTTCTTCTTGTTCCATGTTCATATCCAATTTATTGAGTACAATAAGAATTCGCAGAAAAAGTGTGGCGAGTATTTTAACAGGCACTAGCAGAATCAGCTTATAATAAACCAACTAAAGGGAATTATATAGCAGGGTATCAGCCGACTTCTTTACCTGTTCCTCGTTCTATATTGCTTCTCCAAACCATGGAGTACCTTAAGAATTCATAGAGAAACTTCGACGACCTTTTATACAAGCACTGTGATAACCAGTACTTAAACCATTAAATTTCATAGGAGTTACTTAGGTGTGTGGGCAAATTTACTTACAGACCTTTATAAATACTCCAACGTATAAAATCAAATTATCGTACTCTACAAGGAGGCATCACTCGATTTTTTTAAGCGCACCTCGTACCATTTTATAAACTTGGTGAATGGGCCAGGGTTATATAATAATACTCAATGGAGTGTCTTACGAATTAATAGACCGAGTGTGGGTATATAATATAGTGTCATAAAAGAGAAAATAATTCTACATTGAGGTGACATCCTGCTCCACCAATTAAAGGAAGTTAACGTACAGTAACGGAAATATGGCGAATTCTGTGATGAAGTGTCATTTTATCTTCTAGGTGCTCCTGACGTCTGTGAAAGTTAGTAAAGGGAGATGAAAGACAAATACGGAAAAGGGTAACCCAGCATAAATAAAGTAAAGAAAGCTTTGAAGTCAGATATCATTCGACCTTCTAATAATATGTATTCATGAACAACTGTAAGTAACCTATTTTATTTCTTAGCAAATTACAAAGTTCCTTTTAGAAGTTAATTTACACATCGGTTTTAATTAAGAAGATCATATTATGATCAGCAGAATAGCAGAATTAACTTATCTACTGAAGCGTCGTTCAATAGCACCGACATTTCCAAACAAACGTTCTTTAAAAGAGAGTAAGGAATTGCCAATGTAAGATTTTACAATAGCTATAAGAAAAAGAAATGCACATACGTAAAGTGGAGCAACTTCTGTGGTGAGGTGTTCAATTAATATCTTCATAGCTAGTAGCGATTAGGTTTATACGAGACGCTATATGCGAAAATACAAACTTATAATTTGTAAATTAGGAAGAATTTGCTACTGAGCTGTCACACGATTCTCTCACCTATATATCATGTTATAGATTATTAACCCAAATTCTCGTTTTGCCGTATGTGCCTCACTCACTGAGTCTCGTAAGGTTATTAAGGAAGTGAGAATGCTAGTTTCAACAGTCGTAAAACTAATCAAATTAACAGTAGTAAGATTACATAGTAAGATGACACTCCATTGTTTGACGTGTGTATCACTACGCATTACGTGTTTAAGGGCTATTCTAAGAGAAATTGTTTACTTCTCCTAAGTATAATACAGGAAGATTTATGGTAAGGTACTATTCCATCGACTAACTTACGTTACGTAAACTACGTCAACTTTTTATATCAAATCTCCATTCATAGCAAATAAAACAAGGAGGATTTTTCACTGAGGTGCCGTTTCACTCTTTAGGCCACTGGTATCTCGTCCCAAGCTGTGTCTCAAACCTATAAAAATAAGAAGCAGTAGGAAAAGCTCATGAGCTTGTTACTACATACTTTGCTAAAGAAATAATCTATTACAAACAAAATATAAAGCTGTCATTCGATTAACTCATAATTGATTCAGTCTCTTTGCAATAAGTATGAAAGAAATGTCTACGTGACGTATGATACAAGGAATATTTAAATTTAAACAGAAATTTATTTATATGAAACTATATTACAGTATTACAACGATAAGAAGTAGATTAGTTTTTCATGTAGTCTCCCTGCGGAGTGATGCACTTGCGTTACTGATCTAGAAACAGTGTAATACCTTCCTGGAATTTTTCCATTTTACCAGCTGACAATATAGTTTTCGCTATTTTAGCTTTGAAGATGTGGCGCGATATCAGTCCATTCTTGTATGTCTTGACTTAAGAGTATAGCAAGATACCCGACTCTCATCAGATGTCACAATTTTTAAAATTTTATTAGCAATCAGAATTAATATAAACATTCTATGAACTAATAGTATGGTCAAATTGACGTAAAGAAAGACATCCAATGGCGTCTCTCTTTATTTGTTCTGGTTAGTCTTTCGACCATTTTCTCTTCAGTCTTCTTATTTGAGGTTCTACATTTAGTCAGTCGAGTATTGCGTTGAGAGGGAATTCTAAGATGTGGTTGTGTTTTGTGGCTTTTTGTTTAATTATATTTCGAATATATGAAAGCATAAACCTGTATTTGGTATCCCCAAACAAAGCATCCGAACAGCAGTAAAAATGTGGACCATTACACAACACATTTCTCGCTGGGAGGAATACAGGGACAAAAACTGGAAAGCAAATAATTGGAACGCCTTCTCGCAGACTAACAACTGACGTCGTCCATAGGACGAATTCAGATTAGACGGTTGGTAGGACTTATAACAGGGCAATGTCACCTTCACAAAATCGGTGTATACAGAAGAGACACACGCTGTAGACTATGTGAAGAAGAGGAGGAAACAGCCCCCACATAATCTTCGACTGTCCAGCAATTTACCGCAAGAGACAGCAACTATTCGGGAGGACACTTCGTGAAACAACCTTCACACATGAAAACCTAGTAAAAAATATCCTGCAACTTGTCGAGGGCAAAAATCTACTTTGAAAGGATCGGAGGCGTACAAAAGAGCATAGAGTAGAAGTGCAAACTGGGCTAAATAACCCAATTCAAAAACCTGCTAGTAATCAATCCATAGCGCGTCGGATAGACTTCTCAGGTTTCTTTACTACAATCGTTGAATTATATCTATTGTTTACCTTCTTGCCCATGTCCAAAATTCACACGCGTACGCCCAGATAGGACGGATCATAGTATTACACAGTAATATTTTGTTTCCTATTGTCAATGGTGACTTTACACCAATTAGCCAGTACATGTTTTTAAGTTTTAAATCCATCTGTTAGAGTTTCTTGGTCACATTCAGCTTCCATGTCAAGCGTCTATCTAAGTGTAATCCCAAGTAGGTGGCTTCATTTGTTGCTGCCTTGTGGAACACCTGATTGTATTCGTTTTGGTTCAGAAGTTACATTAATAATCTTTGTTTTGAAATAGCAATCAGCTAGGTATGATTATAATATTAAGTAGTGTTAGTACGGAAATAGAATCTTTATTTTGTATAATAGTCGTCGGTGCCACACTGTGTCGAAAGCCTGGCCCACTTCTAGAAACACTGTTGTACAATACATTTTGGATTCGAACGCTGTGCGGATTATTTTTGTTAAGGGATGGCACTGCTGTGTTGTGGAGTGCTGATTGCAGTTGTAACAACTGAGTCCAAAAATTCACCTCCTCTTCTCCCATAACGCTGTAGGAAGGAAAGAAGAAGCGATTTGTCAACGATTCAACTTGTGTTGTTCGGTCAAGCCACCTTACGATACCTTAGTTTATTTTTTATGATGTCTTCAACACTAATTGTAAAGACTTTCGACAATCTGCTACCCGTCTGTCTGTCGTATTGAAAGTATTAACTCCTTCTTCATTTTCACAATTAAGAGAAGTTGTAGCTCATCGTATATGAGACTCATTGCCTACACGAGTTCTCCCGTCTCTAAAAAATTTTGATCATTCCAACACCGTACTTTTGTGAAGTCATTGATCGCCATGTTGGAGCTTGCAGTCTTGTAAGATCTGTAGTCAGATTTACACCATCATTCTTAAGAAATTTCATTATAATGCATTGTTCCACGCTACTCCCAACATTGTACTTGTAACTGTCAAAAAAATATTATGATAAAACAATTGTCACGGATATATTAACAAAAGTCACAGCCATCCTTTTATAATTTAATTTTTCGAATCGTCTTCAGATAAGGTTTTAATTTGAAGACTCCTGGTATCTTATGTTCCTTTGCGAATACTTCTTCTTCATCAACTCACCAAGTTTGTAGGGTTTGTCAGATACTCAACAAAAAAGAATCTATTGCAGCAGGAACAAAAACGCTACAAAAGTAAAAACTAACTTGTCCCATTTTTTTTGAGTTGTCACTGTAGTAAGAAACCAAAAAAAAAAGCAGGGTCGATTCATTCTTTCTGTTCGATTTCTGAAGTCGGTCTTAAAAGCGCAAGCGGCAGAACAGATAAACTAGGCGGGTCAGATATATATGTTTTTCGAATCTACACAGTTCCGCTAACTTATATTCAAGTTTATTGTAGTAATACCGAAAGTAAGTAATTTATTTGCGTGCATTCACCAGATATTTTCCTAATAGAGGAATGATGTGAAAATTCAGGACAAATACAGGCAATAAACAGTTATAGCAGACGGGAGCAGAGCTCAAGAACTTTACTAGGTTTATATTATAGAGCTGCTGGGCGGTTCCTTTTCAGCACCTATTTTTTGAATCATATACCACGTCGTAGTTCGTATGTATAACACCACCTCTTTTCTATCCCGTTTTATGATGGATCATCATCAATTTCAATCAGTATGGGCGACGCAACCTCTAGATTGTCGCAAACGTGTTCTTATAACGAAACGAAAAACTATATGCGCAACTTCCTGAATTCTGAATATCTCGGCGGAAAATTTTATATCAGCGCCGTTCATGCCATTTTACGACTCTATAACTCGACATGATATAGAACCTCTTTCAATTTTATGTACAGCACTATCGTGTTATTAATTAAGGGAACGTCTATGAAATAACTTCATACACACATAACTTCGTAATTATAGACATGATTGGTGGTCGTTAAGGGAGATATTTCCCACATTAATAATTAAAGAAAATGCCGGTTTAAGGGTCCCTTGCGCGCCAAAGAGGCATCGCGGACTAATTTCATAAACATTCGGAGAGAGATGCAACAAACTAGATTGAAAGGAGTTTCGTTTTGCGCATATCCTGAAATCTGACTGGTAGCTATATTATATTTATCACTCCTCTCTCTTTCTACGTGTGTTGTGTGAGTCTGCGAGAAAAACTGAAGGAAAAGAGAGGAAAATGGAAGATAATAGCGGAAGTTTCCATTTTATAACAAGAAGTGAAGCAAGTAATCGTATTTAGATAGCTAAAAGGAGAGGCTAGGTTATTGGTTAATTTGTTATAAAAGAGGAGGTATTTTGATCAGGAATTCCGTTATAAAAAAATAATCTATCGCATGGTTTGTTACAACGGAAAAAAGAAAAATCTAAACAAATTGTTTGATCGTTATGTAGTTGGTAAAAATAGTGAATTCAGAAGTATTAAAAACTTCATCTGCTAAAGCATATGTAAAAGTAAAATCAAAATAAATATACACTAACAGCAACGTACAAATTCTGTTGGCTTATGTTTGCAGATATTTAAGTAACCCGGATTAACAGGAGCATAAACACAGTAGTAGTTACTAAAGAGTCATATTTCGAATTAATTTCACTGACGTAGCCCTTCAGGGCGTTTAGGTAAATGCCAACATCTGCTATTCCCGTTTAGAGCTAAAATACAGGAGCAAACAAAATAACTGACAATACAAGTCTAGTACGATGCATTATTATATATCTAACTCGCTATTCGGTCTTTCCAGTATTCAAGGTTGGATAAAAGAAATGAACGTAAACGTGAATAAAATTTAGAATATTTCAATAACTCTAATCAAATATAGGCCCTATATGAGTGAAACAACAAGAATTTAGATGTAACAATATTTCCAGACCAACTAAATGGTATTTAAAACATCACGTTTTTGATTTTTATAATGAGGAGTTTGATCTTCTAAGAGTACCAATTATTTATTTATCACGTGATTCTTTCATATGCGAAAAGTAGTTTATATCTGCATTAATTTCTTCTTCTTTCTGCGGATAGTATGTCACAAAAATTTTTCGCACTAGCCCCTATGGGGGTAACGACAGGACAAAGGGCAAAATTTTTCGTAACAGACCTGAAACACCGAATTATTACCCACGAGTAACTCACTGCAACATTTCGGTATGTTCACCACGGCTAACTCGTCTGCAAAACGGGTGTGGGTTAATCGCCAACAAAATTCCCAAAAGGGCGCCAAGATCCTTCACCAATTAACGTGCAGCGGTTCGCATGACCTAACTAAAGGGATCCAAGTAAGGGTTAACTCTTACCACGAAGAATAAAACTTACGGATCTCAACATACATACAAGAACACAATAAAACACCAAAGTTAAGTGAATACTGTGAATAAAGCCTCTATAAATGTAACATAATAAAAAGTTTCATGAACAACTGTGTAATTAAAAATTAAATCAACAGTAAATGTAATAAGAGTAAGGTTAAATCAAACTTTGTACACCCTGTATATCAACCATCCTAAATATACACAGTAAAGTTAGAAATTGGTCGCACACTCTGTATATGAGTACCCCTACAATTCTAAGGTGAAGCCCAAATTATCAAAAAATATTCATAACGTAAATACGGTCGTGTATGACGAATAGTAGGCAGCAATAAATAGCCAAAGGAAAAGTAAAATTTCTGACCCAACTTAATGAAAGCCTAAAAATTATGTAAATATTAGTTAAGCTGCATAAAACACAAATTAAATACATAAGTGAGTTAACCAAACTTGAGGTAAGACTATAATTTATAACTGACTCAAAATTAGTCAACAAGATTAATTGGATAAATACAGAAAGTACAAATTGCTGAAGTACATTGCAATATTAGATTATATGATTTAGACAACAGGTCAAACCAATTCAAGAAAACTCGAATTGAGGGAAAGTTCCCAGGCGAGTGAAGTATGACGAGGAAAGCAATTTAGCGGACGCAACTCTTATCTGAAAATAAACGGATCTAAAAATCCACAAAGCTAAATTAATAATTATTAAAATCTGAATACGAGTTCCCCGAAGCTGGGGAAATGACGCAAGGCCTGGCGTTAAGACAGCTTAACCAACGCTTAAAATGTAAAAGGTAGCTCCGAACCGAATCGTTTTATTATTATTCATCATTATTAATCAATCCGTGTAATTGTCCTATAATAAAAGGAATTTTACTCATCAACAAATTAAGTTGCCAATTGTCTAAACTGCAATTGTCACGCAGCCGTGAAAATAGACACAGCCACAACTGACAGCGGTCTGAAGTTAGGGCACAACAAGATTCGTTTACAAAATTCTGTGCCGCATGGAACAGCATAATCTTAATTAAATATTAAAGTGCAGTTACTAAAAACAGGTGTAAAATTAAACTGCATGCACTTACTGAAGGTAAGTCACCAGTCGCAAATGCATATTAAAGTTTAAAACGCCAGATAATAGCAAAAAATTAAAAATACAAAATATACACAGTATTGACTTCCCCGTTGAGTGAGGTACAGGCCAAGATGGATTTAACGGACTACGGAACAGAAAAGAATTAGGAAAAATTCAGACCTTTCGACCGGCCGCTGGGTGGTTCCTGGAGCCTTCTGAATACGATTATGGAGGACGCGGCAGCGGATGGCTACAACTCAAAAGAATCTCCCCCAAAGTTCCCTAACACTAGAGAAACTCATAGAGTTCGAAACAAGGTCGGCGATGAAAGGAATCGTATGCAACCATACACACCCATCAGAATGCAGGGATGCTAGCGCGAAAAATACACCTAACAATTACCTTCTTGAGTCCTTTCTTGTCCTTCCTTAAAATCTTTTTCCAGCATTATATTTTTTATAGGTTTCCCAGTTTAACGCTGGACGATCTCTTTTTTGCGTACCATTTGTTAATTTCTTGGGCAGTCTGTTTTCTGGCATATCTTTAGCATAGAGAGCCCGATTTTCTGGTGATTGTTGTTGCTTATTCACTAATTTTCCAAATCTCCGCTATTCTCAATCTATTTCTTCTTATCACTCTCAGACACCTTCTCGTGTAGTCCAACTGTGCAGTTCTAACTTTGCCTTTAATAGATTTTGTTATTGGCCACATTTCAGCTGTATAAAGTACAATGTTTTAAATCTTTTTTTGTTTTCTAACTGAGATTTTCATTCCATCGTAGACCATATAGAGTTTTTGTCACCATTTTTCCCATAGCTATGCTTGTAGATATATTCTTTTCACATGTAGCTGCCGAGCGTATAATCGCTTCTAGATATTTAACAGTGTTGCAGGATTTAATGTCCTGGTCGTCTACTCTTAAAGTTTGTGCAGCTCTTCCCACACAAATGGGTTTTCTTTTCTGAAAGTTAATTTCTAATTCCCTATTTATTAATTTCTTCTTTGAGTTTTCTTAACATGTAATCCATTTGTTTTTCATCTTGTGCGAATATAATTTGGTCATCGACAAATAGGAAGGAATGCATTGCGCTATCATCTATTTTTAATCCCATTCCTGAGTTTTTGTGGAACCATAGAATCGTGTACAGTACTGTACAAATTAGTTGGCACTATAAAAAAATACAATAACGAACACACAATTAAAATGTTTATTTCTTTAATACTGTAGTTAATAGGGAATATAACCCCTTTAGCTTTAATTACTTTCTTTCACCTTCTCAACCATTGATGCTATTAGCTTTCGCCACATCACCTTCACTTCGGGGTCGTGGTACCACACTTTGATGACACTTGCTATCATTTTGCTTTTGATCGTGCAATACATCTTAGATATATGCGTTTTAATAATGGGGTTTAGAGCTGGTTAATTTCTTAACCTCTCCAATATCTTCAATTGTATCTGAGTAAAACAGTTCTTAGCAAACCTAGACATGCGCCATGGAGCCGGATTCTGGCGAAATATATCCTCGCCGTTAGGAAACAGCTTCCACAATGTTGGGATTTTCGCGCCCAGAACACCTATGTATTTTTTTCGATCCATCCTTCTTTCAAGGGGGTGCAGAGTCTGCGACCTGGAAGCTGTGAAATATCCCGAAAACGTCACCCTAGATGGGTGTTTGGGAGATTCCTGGCGGGATCGAAAAGGTTCTCCAGGCAAGCGGCAGATGAAAGTTGACCTGTAGCCATGCACCTCAAAGGGGTTTCGTCGGAAAATAGCACTTTTTTCCAATTCTCCACAGTCCAGTTTCAATGTTGTTTTGTCAGGCTAGCCTTTTTTGTGTCATAGCAGGTATCCAGAGCTGCCTTTTGGAAGGGTTTCGGGACCGAAGGCTCCACTCCAAAAGGCGACAACTTACGGGGGAAGCATCTATATTAACCCCATGAAACGGAATCTCCTTTTTGATGTCTCCACTGGCATTCTTTGGATCTATGATACTATTTATTCCAATTAGACTATCGATCTAGGAGCGTTTTTCCTTTTCTTTGTCCTTTACGGGGCGTGTCCACGGACCCTGTCTCCTTATGCAGATTCAAGATCCGTGAAACGTTGGATTTCCCGACCCCAACTGCTGCGTGTCTATTGCAAGGTTTGGACTTAGCGTTCCTTCGCTTGTCCCAACTAATTCGCACAGTACTGTATGTTAAATAGTGACAGCGATATTTTTATGCCTTCCTTCCTGTTGGACTAATCACTAATGCATTGTTATTCTTCAACGCTATATTTCCATATTAGCACATTCTAAATCCATTAATAATGGTTAACATAAGAATATTAATCAAGTGTTGATGTTCTGTAACATGAGAAATGTTATTACAATGAGTAAATTTAATTAATATTACAGAAATATGTATTTCGAATAAACACTCATTTATTTATGTAGCCAACTAGTAATTATTCCTTAATTTCTGCTTTCGTAATCGAATTCTAAATAATACCGTGCAGATTTGAACTGGTATAGAGTCACCTCATGCCGTATAAGTGCATTAATTCCATTGACATTATTTCTCGACGTATTAACAGATCCAAGAGTTCTACTACTGAAATCAAATATAAACTTTCCGTACCAGAAACAATTTTAATTAATATGTGCAGTTCTGAATAAATTAAATGATTCGAGTAAAATCAGATTGTATGAATGTAATATAGAATTAATTAATTGTTTATTTAATTGGATCAATTAATTACATAGAACGATGAAGCTGCATCTTTGTGATGGAACATTTATTATGTTCGGTAGT
Organism: Limonius californicus; assembly: GCA_014611495.1. Taxonomy (NCBI): domain Eukaryota; kingdom Metazoa; phylum Arthropoda; class Insecta; order Coleoptera; family Elateridae; genus Limonius; species Limonius californicus. The sequence continues at coordinate 18,072 of JABXWE010045588.1, forward strand.
GTATCTAAACAATATATGAATACACTGTTTTTCATGGATTGTTTTATTTCTATTTTAACACATCCCTCCTATTGAGAACATGGAACGAAACGCAGCCTTGTAACAGAAACAGCTTTAAAAGGTAGATGTGCAGTACAGTTCAGGACAAATTAAATGATAAGCGCAGTTCTTCGAATATATTGACATTGTATGAATGTAACCCAAAAAAACAACTAGTCATTATAGTTCCTATACGTAACTATATGTATACAGTTTATGCTTTATGTTTAAATGAAAAATACATAATGGTTGGCCAGCTATTCATGGATGAAGCCAGCTATGAATAGAACAGTTTCCTGAAATCACTTTTCCCGAAGAAGATTACTATATCCCAAAAAGTGTGTTTATTTATTTCGGGATATTGGAACAATTACTCGAAAGGAAGGAAGTGGCAGACCAAACGTTCGTACTGAAGATGTATATCATGATATCCATCTACCTACAGATGACAAACCAACTAAAACTGTACTAAATTTGTACAACTATTCGAAAATCTTGGATTATCTTGAGGTATCTGCCACACCATTGTAAAGAATTTGAAACTGTTCCCATACACAATCTTAGCGTTGCATAAATTATTGACAATTAATAACAGGTGTAATTTATACTTTCAAGTAAATTTGATGAACTACGATAAATTTCTTAATTTAACTTTATTTTCTGTTGAGGTTCGGTTCACTATTTCAGGATACGTTCATTCACAAACGATGAGGTTATGGAGTGCTGAAAATCCCCATACTGTCCGTGACACTTCCCTGCTCCCATAGGAAGCTGGTGCTTAAGTTTCGAGTTTTGATATTGGATATTTTAAATGCCTTTATAAATCAGCTGCATGAAGACGAGATGCAGCAATGGTGCTTTCAGCAGGATGAAGTCACAGCTCATATAGCTCAACAAACCATAAATTAGCTTCGCAAATTTTTGGATAACAGGTTAATTATTCACAACATTCAAAATTGACATAACGAAATTTTTAAGGAAGGTAACAACATAATCCCACAAATGGCAGTTAATGCCTTCATAAAAAGGCGCGTTAATTTGCGTCTGCAGAAAAACGACGCTCACTTAGAGCAGCCTCTTTTATAAGTCGTTTGTATTTTTGATCAACTTACTAAAGGTTATAATTTTCAAATGTTATTTACTGCCATTATTAAATCAAGTTTTCAGAAAAATTCAGTTATTGACTCCTGAATAACAAAGCACACTAAGCTGTCAAATTTATTGGCATCCAATCGGTACTACGTTCAGAATTCTGGTTCGGAACAGTTTCTCAATGTACAAATAACCAATTTATTCTAATAATTTTAACTATAATATTATATTATGGTGTGTTTGTTTAAATTCTAAAGTAGCCAAGATACAGTAATTTTATTTTCCGTGAGTAATACTTATGTATTTTTATGCGAACATATAAAATCTGTGATGATTTGTTAAAATCTTGAGGTTGCACGCTTTAGGACAAGGTGTTTAATGTATCCAATACTGTACCTTTATACTCTATTAATATATTATTTTGCGTGAAATTCTTTTTGTATACACCGACAAATTGTTCAGTGATTGGTCTTAAACACGAACTTACTATAAAAATACCAAACTTAATGTAGATGTACAGTATTGGATAAATTAAATGACAACTTAATATACACTACCTGAATTCTTCCACTGAAGCTGTTTCATAAATAAGATCGAAACTAGACTTCCTAAACAAAAGTAATTTTAGTGTAATGTACAAACCATCGAAGTAATAATCATAAGCTAGTTACCGTCAATTTATGAACAATTTATATATATTTCAATTGGAAAAGGTACATTTTAGATTTAAGCTAGTTTCTGAAGTCAGTAGGGGCGGGATACACTTTTGAGATATTCTGTAATATATCCAACACTATACCTTCGCGTTGCATTTTGTTCTAAATAGTTTTTTCGGTCATAAAATGCGCAATATCTGTTTAGTAAATGGAATTAAAAATACACCTCCAGTAACAAGAAAGTATTAATACAGATGTGAAGTTCAAAACAAATTAATTCTTAATTATGTGATACTTAATTACGTAATTGTACTGGAAATAGTTCCTTACGACCTGCACAAGTACATTTTTAAGGATCATTCAATAAGTGCAATACTGTACCTTCACGTAGTATTACCTTACTTGGTATTCTTCTTGAAATTCTGTATGAACATGTTAATATAGCAAAGAGCAGCTCTATAAATTGAAACAAATATAGACCTTCCGTGTAAAGAACAATTTGTGCAGTTCGCAGAAAATTGAACTAAAATTTGACTGGCGATAGCAATGAGTACCTGAATCAGATTGTGACTGGCGATGAAACCAAGCAACAATCAACGCAGTAGAACCATGCGAGTTAAACAAAAACGATATCGCCCGATACCAAGCGGCAGTTCGCACTGTGGAATTCGTTGAGCAATTCAATGAGGACATTTTTAACCATTCCCCGGTCAGTTCAGACTTACCTGCAAGTAACCATCACATTTTCCTTCATCTTAAGAATTTTTTAAGAAGCCGCGACCGTTATTTCTCCTACGACGACCTCAAAACAATGATATTGACATTTTATTACAAAGATATAATAAATGTTTAAATTGGAATGGTGACTATACAGAGCAACAGCTTAAGAATGTATCTAATATTTAAGCATAATACATTTATTTTTTCAATTTTCCATTTTTGTTTTGCGGCCGATCAACAAGTCCAGTTGTACAGTAGAAGCAACATATTTTTATGAAATATCATGTAACTGGTCTAATGTTGCACCTTCAAAGCTGTATTAATATATTATTTTGTTGAAATTTTACATGTTACAATAGCCTGGAGCTGTGTAAAAAATCATTTTTACATTTCAGAGTGTATTTTAACATAATACGGAGCAAAATCGTTATAAAATTAAGTTATTTAAATGTAGATAATCCAAAAGAATTTTTTAAATAAAGATTTCTATTATTTCATGGCTCAGTTAGTTATAAAATATTTATGTTGTTTTGGCAACCATTCGATGTTTCGAATCAAAACCTTGAATATTTTACTGGAATTCCATTTAAATATTAACAAAAGTGAAAGCACTCAAATGATTGCTGTACTTATTCAGAAATGGAGAATTATTATATCTTGCAGCAATCGTCTGAGGAGTTCTTTGCTTTGTAATTTCAAGTATATCAAACAATAACTTTTCAGCATTTTACGCCGACTTAGACACCGACAATAGCCACTTTGAAAGAAAGACGATAATTAAGAAAACGCGTACCTTACTGAAAACGTTAAATAATGTCTTCTACTCGTATAACTGAAAATTCAAGCTTTCCAGTTTCTTTCTGTTTGCAATTTTTAGAAGTATTTTCGTTTTGTTTATAAATTGAACAACTGTAAATTTTAAAAGGACTTTATGTTGCCAAAATGAAAGCTTTCATAACAAAAAATTTATATTTATTTAAATGAAAAGAAATTATAATTGAATTTTTAACCAACAGAGCATGCTAGTGAAGGTTATACGTAATTGTAGGAAGTGCCGTGTCTGGCTAGGACGGGCTGTGGGAGTTTTTACAGTGTAAAGTAATAAATAACTAAACATTCACCGATAGGAACTCGAAATCTGTTATATGTACCCATCAAGGAAAATACTCGAGAGCTCGGGATTTGACAGCTCCAGACATGTACGAGGTGCACTCAAAGTAAACACACAAATAGTCAATATCTCATTTCAATACACACCAGTAAAGCATGGAACACCCAAGCAATAATACAGTAGTACATTAGCATTGTAGTTTCTACATTTCTACTTCCTGAGGGCCGAGTGCTACCCCGCTACGTCCCACGTAGCATCTAGTAGCTTATTTGTAGCAGTCCGATATGGCCGTCTGTGGTAGCTTTCGTTCTCGGCGGTGTGACTTGGACAGGATCGTCTTTAGTAGATCTTGACTGATGTACCTACCTAACCTGTAGCGGGTACCGAGCAACCAAATGTTATCATCGGTCAATAGGTCCCCCATGTCATTGTTATCACTAAACGTTCTTCGCAAGTCGCCGTCGGTGCCTCACAAGGAAAACAGTAGAAGACACGCTCCTCACAGAGAGCATTGACTGCTGTCTCGGTCAACCAAGTCGAATGATCACGCGGGATCACCAGCCCTCCAAGCATTAAGCACCTTAAAGCGGTATCCTGGCACGATACTCTCACCCCTCAGGTATAACACAAGTATTCTGATCTGAAGAAACATTAGAATCTAAAATTAACCCGGATGCGTATGTCAGGTAAAGGTACCTTTAATTTGTTTTCTTGCTTCTTTTTTAAATTCAACCTCCCACCACTTTCTTGGTCTAGTGTTTGCTATTGCCCAATTTCTTGTTGTACTAGTCCACTTGTTTTCTGTCTGCATCTCGTAACCACATCTTTGGCTGCTGTTCTTTCCCTTATTTGTTTCTGTTTCGCTTTCTTCTTTATTTTAATATAAATCATTCTACTTTTCATTTTTGATTGTGTAACTCCTAATTTATTATTGTTATTTTTGGTCAGGTCCCTGAGCCGTATGTTTAAGTTGGTATTATATATGTCGAATCCAGAAGACGTAATTGTACAATGTACATTTCATGAAAAGGACATCCACTTCATAAAGCGGCTCCTCATACTATAATTTTCGTAGAAAAAAAAACAATGCTAAGTCAATTAAATACTTTGGTGGCATAGAAATTTTATTTTTAATTTTTGTTTTGTGTTTACGAAAATGCCGCGACATAACGAATTCTCCAATGCTGAAATGAGAGTATAGTTTGCGTTTACGCTCAAAAAATAAAATTTCAATTACAGCAAAGTATTTAATTTACTTAGCACTGCTTTTTTTTCTGCAGTAACAAGCACTACCCATTGTTTTTGTGATCATGGATACCTGATAATTGCACGTCCTAACGGCAACTCAAAACTTGCACAAGCATTTTAAGGCAAACGGTTGCCTTTACGCGTTTGAACTAAGAGTACCTTATTTTTGTAATTTTTAATTCTCTTTCAAAAAATAAAAGAAAACTGCAAAATCTTCCACTAATAACAAAGTTAGAGCTAATATAAAATTTGAGTGGTAGGTTAAGTGCCTCTTAAAGTTAAGTCTGGTTTATGAAAATGCTGCTGCCACTTTACTACATAATGGTAAGTATGTGTACCAAATTTGAAAGAAATATCTTTAGATTTGTGGAAATTACAATAAAAAGAAAAAATAAAAAATTGAACTTTAAGGCCCTATAACTTCTTAAGGAAGGACTTTCGGCCTGAAGTATATTAGGTTTAATCGGTTTATTTTTGCCAAAAGAATCTATGAGTAAACGCTGGCCCTTTCTTTTTGAGACACCCTGTATATTGCTGTGCATTATCTATTATAAATAAATAATTCATAAGCCCCACGTTGACAAGCCAGAAATTTATGCTGTATAATATAAACTTTAAATAATTATTACACAAATAAATGATTTTTCTTTACCTCGGATAGCTCATAAATGAAATTTTTAAGTTGGTTACACCAATAACATTAATTAAAAATACCAGCATATAAACATTATAAATATCTCAGGGTTTTTAAGTTCGTGGCCTCGCTTACTGATAGTCACAAAATTACAACAATAAAAGTTTACACAAATATAAATATTAAATCAGAGTTGACTTATCTTAATCCAATCTTTTGAAGTTCAGTGTACATCAATAATGTTGCCGTCGAATGTACACTCAAATTTCCTGGAATGCACTGCTAGCAGAATCCCGCCAATTCATCCAAACAAGTCTACTTCCTTGCTTCACCTCGTGGCACATTTGACTTCGCACTCGTACAAACCATCGAATTATTTAATTAAAGTGTTATGTAATTTCCAGTGAACACTTCCAAATTTTATTATTTTCTTATCACTTGCTATCGGTAAGTTGTATATTCTTTAAATTGAAGTAATAAACTTACTTTTAATTTCACTTCTTTTTATTTTAGGTTAATGGACGTTGAAATAAATAACTTAATTTAAACCCATACTTCAGGTATAAGATGCAATTTTAATTTTAAATAACACTTAACACTCAACAATGCTTTAAATTAATTGAAAATTGTTTACACTTTATAAATTTCCATAAAATATAAACTTTGAAGAATTTAATTTAAACAAGACTGAAGCCACGCCTACTTTTAAACGAATTTGATCCTTATTAACATAAAATTTGAATTTACGGAAACAAGAAAAATACGTGCTTCAGCTTCCGATACTAATTAGCAACTAACTTCCCAAAATCATACAAAAATGAACGTTCCACGCAGCAAACTTCAGAAATGGACCAATTACAACGTCTAAAATTATTGTTTACATATTCAATTGTTAAATAACATTTTAAATTTACAAAATACAAGAAAATTAATTTAAGATTCGAAAAACTAAATTCATATTTATGATTTTCATAAAATTACAATTCTTTTAGTACCAAATACGACAACATTTGAATTAAAAAAAGTTACAAGTATTTAAATATTCAAATTATCCAAAATTTAACAATTAAGGCATAAAATCATAAAAATC
>JABXWE010045589.1:0-19435 GCA_014611495.1 Limonius californicus
ATATATATATATATATATATATATATATATATATTTCTGTGTTTAATCCCTTACATAATTGTAATTATCGCCCCACGTGGGTAGCGACAAAAAGTTCCTATGTATTAAAAGTCATGGTATAAACAAACAACTTATGCCAACTACCTCAAACATAAAACTGTTATCTCAGGGAATTACTCGTGGCTTCGTCTGGTTCAAAAAGTTGAAAACGTTAAAAGCTCGTGCAAAGTCTTTTAACCCTCACTTTGCTTTAATGTCACCGTAATTAATTAATGTTTTATCTGCACCAACCTTTACACTGTAGTTAGTTAAAATGCCCCTGGGCAGCTACCCATCTGGTACACAGACTGCATTCACCTCCACCTAGTTGGTACAGCTTTCCCTGGACTGCCGGCTTTTCCCGTGACGTCGTTCTTCACCATTTTTTTATTTGCGACGATTAAAACCACACTTCATTTGATGATGCTGTATTCTCTTTTAAAATATTACAATTTTTATGACATTCCAAACAAAAAAAAAACCGAAAGTAATCCGCAATTCAAAATTTAGTAATCGTTGACGGAAGAGGTTATTTTGAGACGGAAAACACGTCTTGCCTCGACGGCGATTCAAAAGTGAATGAAAAATTCAATTATTTAACCCAATTTAAAAGCTTACTTTTACTTGACAACCAATGAAATTACAAAAATTATGACAGATGGGAGAACTGTCAAGCTGTCAAATCCCATTTTTAAAAATATTATTAATTTACACTACAAATCTTTTAACTTTTAGATGACACTTTTACCCAATTAGCATTTAAATCCCCCCATTATAATATCACAGCAATATATATATATATATATATATATACATATAAATATTTATATGTGTCAGCATCAGCAGCTACACCCCTTACATATCTGAGCTGTAGAAACGGTTCGGGGGCTCAAACCCTAGATCTATCAAATGAGAGACGATTGGTTTGCCGCTAGTCTACCTCTCCCACTTTGCAAAATGACGAAGTTTTAATTCTGTAGCTGTGGGTATGCTTTCCTACGCAGTCTTAATTTATTGTAGTCACGTCCTTCTTTTTTGGTATTAGTTCTGTATTAACAGTCAGTGTAGGTCTTTTGAGGATTCGATCAACAATGTTAGACGACTTCATGAAATGTTAATGGTTTCAACAACATTCTCTGAATTTCAGAAATTTTAAATAGTTGCTAAGTATTTCGTATAAGGGGAAACAATTTCAACGAAGTTTGAAGTTATCTTAGGTATGTCTGATTCTCCTTGGCTTTCAGTAAACATATATAGCTTTAATTGCAATACCGGAAGACATATCTGACATAAAATATAGTTGACGAATGTTCCAGCATTAAAGTTATAAAACCATATGACAGTAAATACGGGGTGTGTTCAAATTTAAACAGAAATTTATTTGCAAAAAAGAATATTGCAATATTAGAACGATAGAGACTATATTACTTTTTGATATAGCCCTCCTGTCTAGCAATGCCACCGACCTGGAAGCTTTCTAATATCTTTCTAGAAGAAATCATTGGGTTAGATGCGTATTCGCTCTTCAATAGCTTCCATAACTCCGTTATTTGACTGAAATCTTTCTCCAATTTAAATAAAATCAGAGGGAGAAAGATCAGGACTGTATGCTACATCCGGAAGGTCTCCTTGAATTTTGTTCATGGTTTTCATTATTCTTGCGGCAGTATGAGAGCGAGCATTGTCTTGGATAAAGAAAACAGAATTTTGTCTTCTCTTCCGTTTGTTCGTGATTACCTGCTGAACTTTATCGCATGAAAGTGACGAATAATAGTCTACATTAACTGTACGACGTTCTGTCAGAAAACCAATAAGGAGAATCCCAAAAAGATGCTGCCATCACTTTTCCGGCTGACAATGCCGTTTTTGATGTTTTGGCTATGGAGATGTTAACTCCAGATAGCATTATACTAGGGAAAACTAAAATAGTTTACTTTAATACATACATTCTCCAGTATTGGAAGAAAAATGGTCTTAACAAACAATAACTTCAGCTGATTAGGAGTCGGTATTAGACGCCATATAATGATTTTTTTTCTTCTATTATTTTCATGGTTTCTATCCGCTCCGGATGTTGGCAACCATGTTGGTTAAGATTTCTATGTTGAATGCTGTCCTCAATAACTGTGTAGTAGCCATAGGGAACCAGGTTCTTATGTTTTTAATCCATGATATTCTTCTCCTTTCCTTCACCTCTTCTTCCCTATACGTTTCGTTGTAATACAGACTGCAGTAGATTAAATCTGCATATATTTCTCATGATGTGGCCGAGGTATTGGAGCTTTCGTGTTTTTGCTGTGGTTATCAATTCCGTTTCGTTATTTATCTTTCGACCCAGCCTGTCCATGCTACGCTTAACATCCTACAATATCGTCACATCTCAAATGCTTAAAATTTTTTGCTTGTTGTTTTGATCAAAACCCTTGATTACTCCATAGAAAAGAACAGTGAATACATAACAGCGTAGAAATCTTATTTCTAAGGTTATTTTCCAACCGTGGATTTTGAATCTGACGCTCATTTAGTTGAATACAGCTCTGGCCTTTTCGATACGGATTTTTATTTCCTGTGAGTAATTCCATTGATAATCAATGGTGGTACCAATATATGTATATTTTTCACTGGTTCAATGGAGTTTTCATTTATCATGCGATAACAGTTGAGGATATTGTTTTTGCTAATTATCATTAGTTTTGATCTATCGCTGTAATACCAATACTTTATCTATGGTTGCTCTCTGTGACTCTATTCATGGGAAGTTGTAAGTTCTCTGGACTCCCAGGAAATATGGTCGTGTCATCTGCATATCGATTGTTATTTAGTCTTTCTCTATATCTTCTAGAACTCCTCTGAAGATGTGTTCTAAATAAACGTCGAATAGCAGTGGGAATAATATACATCCATGTCTTTTACCTTTGTAAGATCTTTATATTTTCTGCGTTTCCTCCTTCCAATTTCATTAAAGCAGATCGATTCCAATATGATTTTCAGGTCTTTATCGTCTAGTACAAACCTTTTTTAAATTTTTATCATCTTCTGATTTTGTGCGCTGCCAGAGGCCTTCTGCTACTCTATAAAACACACATAGATGTCACAACTCATGCCTCTAAATCGTACAACAAGCCCTTAGATGTTGAATAAGGCATCACATATACCAAGTGGGTTTGGGAAGCCAATCTTTGTAAATAACACTTGCTCATCAGAGAGTGTGTATATTCTTTTGTGGACTATCTTGAGAATCAGTTCCAGGAGATCACTCATGATATCTATTGTTCTGTAATCGCCACATCTTTAAGGCCCCAACTTTTTGGACATATAAAGAATTCAGATTTAAGACGCACGTTAGGTATGAAGTCATATCTTCATGCTTCGGGCTACCTGCAACCGTTACCGAAACAGCAGCATCGATTCAATCCTACGACAACGCGGTCTAACCCCGAAGAGATGACTTCATTAGAAACAAACCGCGAAAGCCTGAGACTTCACATTTATGAGGTATATTTCTAGAGCTGTAAACATGGTTAAACGCTAGCGTCAACCATTTCACTCTCCTCTTCTTCATCGAAAAGCTTCAGAAGCTCTGTTTGTATGTTGCCATGCCTGGCGCTTTACCTTCTTTCATAGCTTTTATTGCAATTTGTACTTCTTCTACCGGGAGGCCTGGTCCTGTTTCACAGGTTGTCAGAGGTTCTGGTGGATTGTCATAAAACAGCTGTTCAATGTAGCTGTTCCACGTACATTTGATGTCTTATTTATTGATGGTTACTTTTCTTTCGTTGTCCGCTATTTTTTTTTACTGCCTCCCCCACAAAGAGGGTTGTTGATCTACTCTCCCATAGTGCTCAATCCTCGTAGAGAGATGTTGAAACTACCCTGTCTTAATTGTAAAACCCATTTTTCTCTTGTTGCTTTTTCTTTGGCTTTTCGTATTTTCTTCTTTTTTATTTGATCTTCTTCTTCTCAGCTTCTCAGGGCCACTGCTGGACATAAACCTCCTCCATTTATGGAGGGATCTTGGCATTTATAAGGCCGCGCTTGCCATTGCGTGTTGGCCAGGGGAGGATGTAGGTATGGATTTGATGTGGGTTTTTTTGTAGAATCTAGGGATTTTGGACGTGTAGAATCCCTCGGTGATTTGGAGGTGAGGGAGAAAGCACGGCTCGCGTGAACAGGGTCGCTTCCCTGAAGTAGGCCTATCTCCGCCGGGATCGCGGAGAGTATCTACTCGCTATCATGGATTATTTGATCGGTGTATTTATATTCTTCTGGGTTATCTTTGACAGGTCTCCTCTTTTCCATCTTGAAGATTTTCGCCACGACTTCTGCAATCTCTTCTTCAATATTTGATATATCAGTCACTACTCTGCGTTCATCTTATTTCTACTTGACTTTTTGTCGAAGGTGCTACTAGTTTACAAAAATCATACCTTTTGTCATTTTTCTTCTTCACTGTCCTCAATTTGGCCCAAAAAATGTCTACTAAGGGAATGTGATCTGATCATCGTTCGACACCTAGATAGATTTGTACTAAGGCGCAGCTGTTTCTGCACCATATAAACAGTAGTTAATTGAAACATTTAGAACATTATTGATTAATGAATGCATTATCACTGTTACACGAGTTTTACATGAAGCTTAGTTGCCCAACTTTATAATTTTCTCATAACTACCATTTATTATTTATTTATATTATTTTTTTGTTAAATTCCGATGAGCAGATAAAGAAAAACATGGGTCATATTTAATTCTTAACCTACTTCTTTACATAGTTGCCAGCTCGATTGAGACGCTTGTCATATTGCTGCGTTAACTTTTGTATACCTTCATCATAAAAGGTTGCCACCCGGAAACTGAGCCAAACCGTCACACACTTTTTCAGCTATACATGGGTCTCAAACCGCTATCCGTCCAGTCAGACTTTCATCCATATGAAGAGATGGTAATCCCTCGGCGCCAAGTTTGGGCTGTGTGGCCATTGATCAAGTAACTCCCCTGAGAAAGTTCTTGTGTTCGTGCTACCGTATGAGAGCTAAAGTTATCGTAGAGGATGATAACACCCAATTCCAGCGTGCTTATTTTGTTCTGAATTGCCCGTCGTAGGCGTTAGTGTCTCACAATATGATTCTGTATTGACAGTAGTCCCTGGTTCCATTAATCCAGTTAACAAGACTTCTACGGTCCCAAAGCACACTTACCAAGAGCTTTCTGTTGGTCAAAGTCTTTTGGATTTCTTTCTGGTTAGACGACCATGTGTCAATCTACTGTTTGGCTTGATCTTTTGCTTCAACTATTTCAAGCTCTATCCAAGTTTCGTTTTTCGTTACATTTTCGTCCAACAAATGGTCTGCAAAAACATGAAATCAGACGCCATTTGCTGAAACTTAGTTAGATATTTGTAAAACGTTTTGGACCGTAGCATGGATAAAACTTGTGGTAGAAAGAAAATTGGGGAATAACTTAGAAATTGTCAACCGACGGGGGTCTTGCACAATTTTGCCATTTTTTTCCAAAAGATTGTCAGTCACCACAAAATTTCTTTCCTTTTCAACGAGTCCTTCTAGAAACTTCCGACACGATTTTTGCACAGCACTGTCACAACCAAATCGGATCGAACCTCGAATTTGACGGGAGAGTCGATTGCATTTTCTCTCCCTCTCTCTCCCCCTCTCTCTCTCTTCATCATACATTATTGGTCCAGTATTGGACATAGCCCTCCCCAATGCGTTTCCATTAGCCTCTGTCTTTGCCAACGTAAACCATTGGCGTCCTCCTATACACCTGATGCCATCCGACCACCTATCTAAGGGTCTTCCCACACTACACTTGCTACGTCTCCACTATAAAAGCCGAATTGTCCATCTGTCATTGGTTCCTCTTGCAATATGTCCGGCCCAGTTCCATTTCAATTCTTCTTCTGTTTCATTCCGGGTCCATTCATTTGTCTTTCTGTCCCGGAGAGTTATACCGAGTATTTGCCTTTCCATCGCTCTTTGGGCTACTGCTATTTTATTGGCTGTTCTTTTCTTGATTACAGATGTTTCAAGATCCATTGTATTAGGCATGTTAATATGCACACCACACAAAAGTTACTAAATAGAATGACTAACAGAGTGAAGAGGAGATAGATAACAAATGACTCAGACCTGCTGTACCATACCAGAGTAGCTAGTATAATAACGTTTTTTACCAGTTTATCGAAACTTAATAAAAGGAAAACCCTTGCATAATGCAATAGCACAAAGTACAGACCTGCGCAAGTGGAGGGACAGTAATGATTCATTATTCAGGGGTTTCCTGTCTTTTGTATAAATTTTACAGAAAATAGGCAAAAGTCACAAAATTTTGCTATCATTGTGCCCTTGACTGTTGCGCCCCTGTTTGACTCCTCTTATTTTTAATTCTTATGAATCAACTTGGTATAAGTAGTTTTTACCAGATTCTCTAGCATAGACTTTGAATTACGTTTGTCGTTAGGCTTCCTTTGCTCGAAATTTCCACAAATCCGCATTTACATTTGTTCCTTTTGTCTTCTTCTGCATCTATATCGTTAATGAATTATTGATTTAATTTTCACTGCCGAATCTAACTGATATACGCCTTTAATCTTTACTATTTACAAAAATTGGTTGAATTACAAAAACAACCTCATCACTCCGCCACTGTTTAGGTAGACAATTACACATTGACAGATGCCAGATTCCCGGAAACCCAATCGAAGAAGGAGCAGGTTCAAAACAATTAATTAATAGGCGCCACCGACTTATAATTTTCTAGCATCGTCCGAGGTGGTAAATGAGAAGTCGGACCCCAAGAAAAATAATCACCTACCTTTATTTTACTTATATCTATCCTTTACGTAGACTTAAATCCAAATAATTCGTCGTAAAATAAAACACAAGTTGCAACCAAATCTCTGATTACTTAATAAAGCAACAAAACCCATTCACAGTTCTAAATTCCTGTGCAAGAACAATGATTTAAACTAAAATTAGAAATCACAATTTTACGTTAATCTGCCGGGATATCACGAAAATTAACTTGGCAACACTCAAATAATTTTTAGGACCTTTATTGCGTTACACAACCATATGCTAGAAATTTTTAGCGCATTCCGTAACTTCGAAGGCCTTCGCGTCACGAATACATGCGTAAACAACGATCAAAAACTATCGTCAAGGCGTGAACTCTTACAAACGCAATATCAACCCACTATTAGAGTACCCTGCATATCTGCTTTACGTAAAATTGGAATATGGAATATGACAATAGTATTTCATATGTACACATAACCCCAATTAAATCCCAATGACACAATTCGTTGACCCCATTCAATTAATAAATTAATTCTTAAGTAAACATAACGAAATCGTAAACAACAAGACAAGATTATACAGTTTTTAAAAATGCACTTCCTGCACTGATCAATACGTGGCTGCAATCAGCTCGTCCATACACCAACCTCTCTATTGATAGGCCCAGGTGTCCACTCGGTTCGGGAAAAACCCTCACAAGGTTACTCGGCGAGGACCGCGTATCAATTTGCACACTACGTATAAATGTAGAGTTTTTCTACTGCATCGTCTTAATTTCTGAAAGTCCCGCTGTACGACTTTTTGCCTAATTAAATTTATTTGAGATTAGGATTAAGGTTCTGGAAATTACGATAAGACAACAATTTCTGGCTATAACCAACTCACCAGTTGATGGACTCTGGCATAACACCAAACCAAATCTTCTTTACCGGAGTAAATTCTATATTGGAAAATAATTTCTTGGAGAATTGTTTCCCTTCAACTATGGGAAAAGCTCCTTTGTGAAGTGACTCTCAAAGCGGAAAACTAATTCCCAATCGACAAACGATTTCAATAAATAATTCACTATTCACAATAAACCTCCGGTAAGGTTGACAATGTTTAACCCACTCCTAATTACGGAAAACTGTCATTTAGAATCTCCTATCCCCCTAAAATTTTAAACTCAAAACCGCACTGCGTTGTCTTGACCTGAACGAACTTCGAAATATTAAAATTCCTATATATGTAAAACGGGTTGCCTTCTGTTAGGCGCGGAAAACGTTACAATACGTATGGTACATCCGGCTATGTACAAAGTGTGATTTGTTCTTTTCCATGGTTGGAACAGTGATTTTATATTTAATGTATAGTGGTAGTTTCCTTTCTACCGGGTGATTTGTGAGAAGGTACAAATCTACCATTTGAAAAATAGGCAACCCAAAATACATATCAGAAGGTACTGGGATATCTATACTTTTATTTTTTTATGAATCAGAGATTTGATGTATTTAACAGTTTACTGGTTTAAATGTAGTATATTCAACTCGAACAAAGTTTGAATAATGCGTATTCGAATACAGAAAAATACCAAACATATCAAACAGGCAATATCATCAATAAAAATGTAGAGAACAGTAGGTACCTTGCCATATTTTGGGTTGCCTCTTTTTCAAATGGTAGATTTGTATTCTCCAGCGAATCACCTCGTATAAAGGCGTTTTATGATTAAATAACGTTGCCTCTTTAAGTAAATCATAGAAGTTTGTCATATTGGACCTTAATTAATTGGTTTTCTGTTATTAAGGACTAGTTTTCGAGATAGTCGTCTGTATGGGTGAGTATTAGCATGGTGTTAGTGCTTCACCGTCGGCATGTGCATGGTCTTTGTCATCATCCCAATATTGTCACCCTGCTAGTATAGACTTTCATGTAGTTATACTCATTTTCAGTAATACTTCGACCTACATACAACGTTTTGTTTGTCAAAACTTTCGCAATTTTGCATTTCTGCAAACATTGCTACGGATAATTTTACTTTCAAACCGAGTAATATAAAAACGGATATACAAAACAATTGCTCATATCGTTTCTGGTTGCACAATATTTTGTATATACTGTTACGTATATAATGCATGTTCAGTTCACCTACCCATTCTCTACTTTTAGTGTACTACATCTTGTTTCGTTTAAATTTGCATTGTCTTAATTTATTAAGTAAGGCTAATTAACAATTTGAGAAGCGCGGTTTGCAAAGTTTATAACTACGACTGTACATGTAGGCCTTATTAAGAATAGTGTGTAGTACTTATTTCCATAGCCAGAATAACATTTCATATTCTGCCAAGGGCTGTAGAAAGCTAATAAACCATTAAACGAAGCTATTATACAACCAAAAGGGAATGGAATGGTTAACTCTGTCATTTAACAAATTTTAACATGCATCCTTGGATCAATTAAAGTTATCCACTGTCCTTATTAACATTTTCGAAAGAGTATAATAATATATCATGCTTTTTTTCTAATACTATGAGATATTTCTTTTCTACTTAGTATGAAAATAATTATTGATGATTATACGATTATTTTACAAACTCTTACATTGGTTACTTGACGATTTTAAGGTTAGTTTGACAACACTGCGTTTTAATGAAAAAAAGTGAAATCCCTTGAAGCTTATGCAACCCATCCTCCCTGAATATATTTACTAAAACAAATTTAACCCTAGATACTTGGTCGGGTGATATAAATATTATTACAAAAATTACATAATTATGTGGTATTTAAAAAGCATATTGATTTGTAAATTCCAATAGATTAATAAAGAAATAATAAATATTTGCTCTCATCCATACCACGAAAAAAGAGAAGTTGCCTTATATGGAATGTGAAAAAGTTATTAGTATTTCAGAAAAATGTGAGATGCAGAAGCATTTTAGTAAATCCATAACATCCGAAATTGGTATTAACACACATTTGATCTACTCGATCTACTCAGCTGAAGCCGCGAAGTGCGTAAACAAAGAAACGAGACAAAACATCCCAAAGTAAAGTGAAAGATCGACGTACAGGCCTAATACATTCGGTTTCTTTCGATGTGGTGGCTGTAGTTAAAATGCAATTGTTAAACTCACATGCTAATACTACTATTTCTCGGATTGTACCGATATTGCAAGCGTGCAGTTCAAGTTTTACATAGCTCCGTCCCCACTTAACCTACCTTGCTTGCATGGCCAGGGTTTCAACTATATTGCTCAAGCTTTACCGCAGTTGACAAAACCATCATAACAGCTAACAGTGTTCTTAGTTTTCACCTTTAAAAAGCAATTATCTGACGGAAGATGGTAAAATTTTATATTTTTATTCGGGCACATCCTGATATTTGCAAAAGAATTGGATTTTTCCATGAAATTTCATTTAGAAACGATTCTGCGATCAACCGACACAAGCAACATTCATTAGAGGAGTACGAAAAATTCCCATCAACATCAATGGTTAGAAAATGAAGTGTTATTATAGTTAACCATGTTAACACCCCGTTCTTGAGAGCAAGGTATCTACATTTTCTACAATACGTTCTTAACCATCAGGAAACAGCAACTTTTCCTCAAGTACATTATGAAGCTAACAATGCAAATCTATTATACAACGATTTTATGGTTAGTACATGGGTATTTGGCCACCAAGATCCCCCGATACATAGTAGTAATAATATTTATTAGAGAATACTAGTGGCTTACATATTTACAATTTGTATAAAACATAACACGAAAAATAAACATTTAAGAATTAATTTTTATAAATTCAAGAAGTTTGACATATTCAAAAAGTAGTATCACAGTATAATCACTCTATTTTATAACAAAGAAAAGAAGTGCTTGTGAAAGCACTTATATTTAAAGACTAAGACATGATCTAGATAGATATTTCTCTAGCGTAAAATACCTATTCAAATCTGCATTTTTATGATTTTATGGACATTGATGGAAACCGCATAAGAAAAATTTATAAAAAAAAAGGCAATAATAACTCCTTATTATATGAAGGAAAGTGTGGCGGTAGCTCAGTTGACAGAGCGTTCGCATTTTGAGCAATACATCGATTATAGCTTGGGTTCGACTCCCCATCATTGCTTAACAGCGTTTACAAGTCTTACACTGCAACCCACCACACACAATTTTCCAATCCAGTTGGCAACCATAGGATTTTAATGCTAAAAACCTTCTCCGGAATTTATGCCATTCAGATTCGACTTTAAACGGTAGGTCCCTAGTGTTTCTATATTAAAGCTAAGGAGAAGCACGTGGCAGGGGAGATACAGATGCCCAGCAGTTGGACGAAAACAGCTGTTGATGATGATGAATATGAAGAAAAGCTAAAAGAGAGATTTAGTAATACATTTCGTGGAAGACTAGAACAACTGAGAATGAACGGACACAAATATGAAAATGTACTATAATTTTTGTATTTTGATTACTTTCATATATAAACTATTAAAATGTACGAATTAATTCACATAAATTTTTCAATTTTTAGAGTAATTATTACATTCTGCAACGAAGTTTAATTTTTCTAATGGATGCTGCTAAATGCATTTAGAATCAACTGGCGGGTTGCATAGCCGTTAGGGGATTTCAGGTATATATGATTTTCCGCTAAAATCGCAGTGTTGTAAACTAAGCCTTGAAATTAGGAAAGATATCTTTAAAGCCACTTTTAGTGCGAACTTTCTAAATATAGGAATTCTATAAAACCATCTAACCTACCAAAAATGATATACTTTGATTAAATTCTTAAATTTTTCATAGACTTACAAATTTTCACAAGTATCAAATTTTTAAATAACCAAGTTATCCATGACTATCTGACAGTTGACTAGATCTATGCAGATCTTCCAATGTACAGTACCATTCATTTACCAGCATTTACAATGGTAATAAAACTTCAAAAATTAAATTCATGCTTTTCGGTAAACTTGCCCTGGCATTTTCCGGAGCAATGATTTCCCAGAGTACTATTAAATTGTTATTGTAGCCTTACTTAAATTATTATAGATTCTGACTTAAATTCATGCTTAACAGTTGACATTCCCAAACGTTTTGAATTTAAGTCAGAAGTGTCGCTCAGCTCGCGTCTTCCGGGCCGGGTCCGGATCCCGGGATTTTCGCGCGAGCCTTCCGTTGTAGTGCATGATTTCCACGTGGTTTCTTCACCGTAAGGGGCAACCCCGAAAACTACACCCTGCTTCACAATTTTACCCTGCAAATTCGAGGACGTGTCTAACTTAACGGCAACCAATAATGAATTTTGTATCTTGAATAGTCGAGTATTATCCGCAATCAGGAAATCAAAATATACGTCAGTATTTTTTGGACTATATACAGTAGGATATGTAATTAAAACCATATCTAAGATATATTCGTTTGGTAGTATCTTCCATAACTGCAAGTTGTATGCTTAGTTAATATTTTCAACTAAAAATGATATATTGTATAGAATATTATTTGTTCGGATAATGGGATAATACATACAGGGTGATTTTCGGTAAATTATGATCATACCATTGCCAAAAATAGGCAACCCAACATACATATGACAAGATACAGCGATATCTAGATTTGTATAGACACGAATGTGTCGCAGGGACGCATGTTTGATATGCTTGACAGTTTACTGATTCAGCTAAAACAAAGTTTGAATAATATGTATTCAAATGCAAAACATACCAAGCAGGTATCTCTGTTTCATAATACCGCCAATAAAAATTTATATACAGTAGTACATTTTGATATGTAATTTGGGCTGCCTATTTTTGGAATTGTAAGCTCGTACTCCTTCATGAATCACACGGTATAGGTATGTTTTATGTAAAACAAGTAGTCATATGTATACTTTGACTGACCAATTATTATATACAGGGTTTCCGAAGAAATAAACAGGAAAACATATTTTACCAAACTTTATGCTCCTTTAACTAAAAATAGTAAGATGTAGTATTGTTAGTAGTTATTGTTAGTGTCAATTAATAAATAAAATAATAATTTCAATGCTTTCTTAGGTGTTCTGGGGCGTAATGAATGGGTATAAGTTTTGGACATCTGAAGCATAGGCAACCCAAAATACATCACAGAAGTTTTAATGTTTCACGGTATAGTACGCGCCTACCATTGCAAAAATAGGCAACCCAAAATGCATATCACAAGGTATTGCGACATCTAAATTGTTATTGACGATATTAGGAATTAGAGATGTCAAGTTGGTATGTTAGTTTTATATTCTACTTAACTTTTAAATAAAGTAAATGCAAAAAAAACAATAAAGCATTTCTAGAAGATTCAAAAATTAAGACCATAACTGTTTTCTTTTTATTCGAATACATGTGACTCAAACTTTTTGAGTTGAATGAGCTTTACTTAAACCAGCAAACTATCAAGCTTATCAAACTCTGTTCGTAATACCGCCAAGAAAAATTTAAATGTCGCTGTACCCTGTGATGTGTATTTTGGGTTGTCTATTTTTGAATAGTTGGCTTGTACGCATCATTAAAACTTCAGTTATGACATAATAATTACATTTAATTTAACGTAATTGTAATAAATAAATACTAAATGTCTGTAATTTGCCATTGCTAACTAATAACACAACTTCGTTAAAATAGTCAGGTATGGAAGTAAGCGGGAACTCTCCGGAACACAGTTCCGGTAAAACATACGGAAAGGGAACTCAGTCCAGTTTAAAATCAGCAAGCAACAAATAAAAATGAGACCAAATGAACACAAAATGATTTGCTATTGAAATCTTTGCTCTTTATATACCCATTCGACGACGATGGATAGCGGGCGGCGAGAGGTAGAAGCACGTTCAAAACTCGCGCTACACGCCACAAACCTGTTGTCTTTTTTAGCGCCTAAACAATTGCAGGCCGGCTAGATATTTCTAGTTTCTTCCCTGAAAATAGTTTAACATTAAATAAGATTTTTCAAACAAATTTTTAATCTCTTTACCATTTGATACTAAAAGTGGAATTAAAATTATGTATAAAACATATTTTTTATAATTTCTGCTACTGTTGTCTGTTGTCTACGCCATTATTACTGCCATTCTGACATAGAAAAAACACAGGTGTAGGGTGTATGAACATCCATGTTTTGCTTTACTTTAAAGCTTAAAAATATTTTCACTTTTACTAACAAACACGTATAATAACCACTACCAGCACCATATTCTGTATTTTTACACAAAGAATCTAGGGAGCATAAAATTTTAAGATATATGATTTCCCAAGCATGTTGCGTACGGTCTACTTCGACGGGAAACCCTGTATGTTAACTATTAGAATTAGGAGATTACTTTAATCAAACTAAACATACTGTGACAACCCTGTGTTATTATGTACTTAATACATTTATAAATATTGCACTTAGATATTATTTCTGAACAACATATTAAAAGTAATTGTTATTCCTTACTTTGTTGTTGCATTCCGGTTTTTTAAATAAAAATAAGATAAATATCAATAATTAGGTCAATGTTAACTGGATTAGAGCACTTTTAATATTTTTTTTACACGAAAATCCGTAAATATAGCATACTTTTCGCTAAAGCTTTTAAGATATGATCTGGAGATCGAGGAGGCCGATCCATATATATGGGTACGTAAAAATTAATACTCCGCAAATCAATTATATTAATATATTGTCAAAATAAAATTATCAAACACTTAGTTTTAATTGGTAGAAGATCCCTAAAATATGTTCTATGAATAAATTACAATTTTTTATAAAACTCCTAATTCGGAAATGTATTCCATAATAATAGTTCAGTATTAGTCAGTTATTGTATACATTTTTTACCCAGTAAACGAAGCATTATGCAAAATCTACAGGAAATTGTATTTTGAAAATCTCAAAATATGACCAACGAAGTATATTTGTTTGAGGAATTTATAGTTAATTGGAATAGCAACTAACATTATTTAAAGTTAAAAATATAAGATCTTTATAGTAAGTTGTTCTAATTTTAGTAGATTATACAAGATTAGAAACTATTTGTACAAACGTGGATTTGCAAATATACGTAGATATATTTAACGCTAAGGAGAAGCACGTGTCATACAAGGGTGCCAACGTCCAGCAGTGGGATATTAACACTCTAGTCTAGATGATTAACAAATGCAATTCTTAGGAGCGTTCAGCTTAGATCAGATTTTTTACAAAGTGATTATAAACAGTAAAACCGAAGAAATCCATACAAACAAATTAGTCAAATTAATAACTACCAGTCATGTTTATAATTATATTTTTGATATCTTCTTCTACCTTTACAGGGGAACTTTAAAATTTTAAACAAATAGAGTGAACGTGTTTGTGGGTCTATGTTTTTACTATGCTTGTTTCTAAATCTCCCAAAATAGTTACTTGAAACGGTCTACAAAGCGGTGTACGTTACGTTTGAAGCTTGTAAGATCTTGCCTCCTTTAGTTGCGTATTCCAATGAAACATTTTCGATTGCGATTTAGAAAGGTATTTTACTTTAAATAGTTTCATACTTCGGGCTGGTTGCCCCGTACGGTGTAGCTACGTTATTTTGCTGACCGTTGCTCCAAGACAGTCTTCGGGCCAGCCTTACGCGTTGCGTTAACAATTGTTTACCCTGGCCGTGCCGCAGAGGCCGTGACGAGGGGCGGCCCTCGTTGGATCGGGCCCGAGCCCCCGCGCCGCTCAGCGCTCTGTCCTGGACCTGGCCGGATTCGCAGCCCTGATGGTGGGTCTCATTCCTATAATATAGTAATATAATCTAACATGTCTGTATGTGTATATCATCTGTCTTTCCACTCTCTTTTAGGTGCAGCTATTTGTACTATAAGTTTACAGAAACTAAGCGATATTACGTTTTTAATATCATTTTTATTATTTATTTTGTAAAATACACACAATCACTCTGTACAAAAAATAAATATATAGCTCATTATTTATTAATATCTTCCAACCACAAATTTTTTTAAAAATATGTTTAATGTATTTTAGAAGATTATGTTTATTTTAAGATATAAACACTGGTTTAAAATTTCAATCTAAAACTACACCTTCATTTCAACCGATAATTTACATATAATGAAAATCAAGGTTAGTGCTGTTATTTAGCCACAACCAACAACTAAGCGGTGTGGTATATATACGGTTCAATAACCACAGCCTTTTATTAATACCTTCCCTGATAAGTAAAGCCTGGATTTTAAGTAGATTGGCTTGTCTATTGACTATTTTAAGACCTAAAAACCTAATCTTAAACTGTGTAGACTAAAATTGAACAATTTTACCTATATTTGACATTACGAAAATAAAAAAGTGAGCGAGATTGTTTAGCAGTCTAATAGCCACATCCTTATATTTTTCATTAATATCTTCCTAGCAGGCCGAGCCTGGAATTGCATATTTTACGATACAAAGACCTAATTTACAACTTTGTAGACTAAAATTGAACAATTAAACCTATAATTTACATTTTACAACATTAAAAAATAAGTAACGTTGTTTGGTCACAATCAAGAACTACGCGATATGAAGCGAGGATATACGGTTCAATAACCACATCCTTGTAATTTTATTAGGAGTAATATCTTCCATGCGGGCCTTAACAAGTAAAGCCCAAATTTTAAGTAAAAACACATTTAGCTGTCTTAGAAGACTTTGAGGCGCATTTGTGTAAGCTTCATTGCATACTTTAAAACATATAGACCCTAATTTAAGAACTTTGTGGACTAAAATTGAACAGTTTAACCCATAATTTACATTTTCCAACACTAAAAATTGAGTGAGGCTATTTAGTCACAACCAAAACTAAGCTTTCCAGGTTGTGTATTTTCGTTTTAATAGACATGTCTTTGTGATTATAATAATATCTCTATGCAGGCCCCAGTAAGAAAAGTCGACATTTGAAGAGGATTAGAAAGCTTTGACATGCATTCAATTGTAAATTTTAGAACAATAAAATCGTAAATTAAAATTTTGTAGAATAAAACTGTAACATACAATTTACATTTTGCAAAAATAAGAAGTGAGTAAGGTTGTTTAGCCACAACCAAAAACTAAGATCTGCAGATATGCGGTCCAATAGCCACATCCTTGTAAACTTATTAATATCTATCATACAGGCCCTGGTAAGTGAAGTGTCTTTAAGATATATTCGAAGATTTTGACAAACCTATGTGTTTGCCTAATTGCATAAAAAACATAGAAATTCAATTTAAAATTTTGAAATCTATAACATAACGATTTAACCTGTAATTTATAAATCTAAGAAAGAAAAACCGAGTGAGGTTATTCGCTAACAACCAAGAATTAAGCGCTGTTAAGTATATGCGGTACAATAACCACATCCGTGTACCTCTAACCTCCCTTTTTCTTAGGGATTATTCTTGTTAGTATATTTACACTGAATATGATACATTTTGCGAATGTCAGTACATTTTGTACATCATATGCAACACCTATATTATTTTGACACAACACTAAATTATTGTCCAAACAATTGATTTCTGATATCCATATGGAAATGGTCGGCATTTTTAGTAAATAAACATAAACAACGTTTTTGCTGACCCCTCACAGTGACATGTATATGTGACACGTGTTTATATTGCATTTTTCGTATTTTTAAACCCTAAGAATCTTGTTAAAACCTGAAATTCAGAAAATGATCCGTTAAAAAATTAAAGAAATGTTTTCTAAAAATTGATTAACCAAGTCTTTAGTAAATACTCTGGGAACAATGTGATACAGTCTTATGTATTTTTTTCAATATAAAAGCTTGGCTGTGTCTAGACTCCCGTTCAGCGTGAACTAATTGCACTGCCGCCAAAGCCTTGACGTTATATGGTAATCACTATTATAAGTTATAACTACTTGACGTCATAGTAACGGAAGTATTATAGAAAACATGCGGTTCCCCTAACCAATTCCAATAGATTAATTCAAAATATGAAAGGCAAAGTAGAGATTCCTCCTGGAAAGTTTATCAAAGAACCAATTAATTTCTTCCTTGAACAGAAACCTAGGTATGAAGTATGAACGTAGTAGAAAATATAAGTCAAATGTATAGGTCAATGTACAAACTTGCTCCTATATCCTGTAACATACAGGGTGTTAATTTGAAAACGTACAATGTGTTATATCTCTGGAAGTAAAACGGGCATTGAACTTTTCTAGTTACCATTTGAACCTTTTTTGTTGGGGTAGCTCTAGCCTAAAGGGTTGCATAGGGAAGGTTTCCTTACGAGTCATGACGATTCGCTCCCTACGTTGTAAAAAGAGTTTCTATAAAAGTTTAATGCCTATTTTACTTCCAGAGCTATAGCATATTGTACGTTTTGGAAATGACACCCTATATAAAAATATGTTAATGGATAGATTTAGTTTAATAGCAATATTATGTATGTTAAGCCTACACCTATACCAATCACGATTCATGGTATCCATCTATTTCTAAATCCTGAAAGCCAGGCTTTACTGGTAGGCTATCAAGGTGAGATGCTATCCTCCTTATAGGCATGGAAAATATTAAATAACTTTCACATACCACTCGTTTTACTGTCCCTACTGTTAGAATAAGTCTAAAGTTAATTTTAAACAATAAGCAATAAAATAACTTTAATTAAGCTTTTGGCCCAACTCGGCACTGTTCCGCAATATGAATCATTGTTTTATTAATATTAATTATGTGCTGCTAAGGCTTAACACTAATATTAACGTAAGATCCATTACAATAGGAAGGTGATTGAATATAATCCCTCTCGAAGGTTCTTCACAAGAATGGCGTATCTGGAATTGTCTTAATGACATACAGGGTTGCTCATTAATGCATCAAAGTCTAATATTGGCATTTTTAAAATGCTTTAAATATTTTTCTTTTTTTTTCAAGTGATGTAGTACCAAAATGCGCACATTATAAAAATATTTTAAATATACAGGGTAATTGGCTACAGCGGAGCATCTTCAACGTATTGTTTTTTAAATAGAACATCCTTTATATTTTTACATGTTGGATACAGCATGAAAGTATCTATCCATAGATTTCCTGTTTTTTTTTTTATTTTGTATGAGACGTTGCCCAGTTTATCTAATAAAATATGAAAATATTGGTCAACACAAGGTTCAACAAATTAATTCGTTGCGTGAGGATTACGATTAATTAAGAATACTGTTACGGGTCAAACGATCTTTGTCGTCGGACCGCAGCAGGAAATATAGAACTGCCTTAGGCTTAACTCAGAGGAGTAGGGATGGTTCACAAGAAATGCATAAGGGAAGGAAATCTAACTAAAATTAGGGGGCGCCATCTCGCAAATTACAGCTGATTGTCGGTTCTCGTGGGATGGCCGAGAAACCAGCACCTTACGGGAATCGAACTTACCTTTGTTGTGTCTCCTCCTATGTATAATGCTTACGAAGTTTTGTACCATAAAATACACAGAAATTAAATATATGGTAAATTTTAAGACAAATATATCTGCATTACTTGAAATTGGTAATACACACATAGTACAAAAAAAAAATACAAAAAAAACGGTAATGACTGTAGTCGGACAAAAGGGAAGTTGGGACGTC
>JABXWE010045590.1:0-10635 GCA_014611495.1 Limonius californicus
TTAATATGGTTGTACAATTTTTATTCAGATTATCTGTATAAATTTAAATACATCTAAAAGGTTTGCGGGTTAAAATTTTTTTAAAATCATAGATAGTGATGTAAATCTTCATTTAGATTGTCGCAAATATTTAAATATTACGTAGTTGAAAATATCTCAGATATTTTAAATTGAAGCTATTGCTGTATTCAGTGTTTAGTATTAAGTGTTCATACATTTTATTTACCCCACCCCAATAATTGAAAATGATGCTGAAAAATTATATCTTACATGAGATATTATAAATTATGCTAAAAGTTTTGGAAACATATTTGCGTTTAAAATTGATATTATTTTAGTAAACGTATCTTAACGATATTTTTAATAATCTCAAAAGTAAGCAGAACACCCATATATAAGATATTTAAGGAATTCGCTTTCGTCTTTCGAAAAATTTTAATCATTCAAACTATTATATTATTAATATTGTTATTTTTTTAAGAATGCAATAAATCAGTCACTGATTTATAATACTCAAACGATATTATTAATTCTTCTTCTTCTATTAACCCCAATATCATCCAAATTTGGACATAGGCCTCCCTCAGGTTTCTCCATGTGTCTCTGTCTTGTGCCCGTCGTTTCCTTTCCTTTTTCCTACTCTCTTTAAGTAATCGTCCCACCTCATCTGTGGTCGGCCTCTTGATCTCTTTCCCAACCATGGTCTCCATTGTTGTATTTCTGTGTGCCATCTTTGGTCTGGTTGTCTGGCATTGTGTCCCACGAAGTTTTATTTTACCCTCCCTACTCTTTACTTTGCATCCTCTACTTTTGTTATTCTTTTGATCCAGATATTTGTTTTCTTATGTGATGCTTTTACACCTATCATTATTATTGTCATGGATCTTTGTGTTTTTGCTATCTTATCCACGTTTGCTCTGGTCAGTGTTCAAGTTTGTGAGCTATACGTCAGAATAGAAAGAACGCATTGGTCGCTCTGGTTCTGAAGTATTGAGGTGCTTTTCTATTTGTTAGCACTCTTTTTAATTTTCCAAAGCCTGCCCAGGCTAATTTAGCTCTTCTTCCGATGCCGGCCGTTTGGTTTTCTATACCTATTTATTTTGAGTACTGTCCAAGATAGGTATATTCATTTACTGTTTCTAAGTTGGTATTGTTGAAACTTATTTTTCTTGTGTCGTTTATGTTGGCCATTATCTTGGTTTTAAACCTATTGATTTTAAGGCCTATTTTTTCTAAACCCTCAGACAGCGGTGTTACCATGCCCTGCAGTTCTTCGAAGTCTATTGTGATAAGTACGATGTCATCCGCATATCTAAGATGGTTTAACTTTTTTCCGTTTATTTTTACTCCTTTATGTGACCAGTTTAGTAGTCTGAATATATCCCCCATGGCTAGTGTGAAAAGCTTTGGGGAGATGACATCACCTTGCCGGACACCTTTCTTTAATGATATAGGTTTTGTGGTCAGTACCTAATTGTATAGTCATAGTTGCTTTTTCGTATTTGTTGTGTATAAGTGTTCTATAGCGAGAATCTATTCGACAGTTGTTCACGGCTTTTTCCACTACCCACGGTTCCACACTGTCGAAAGCTTTTTCGTAATCGATGAAAGCAAGGTTCAGATGGTATTCATTTGCCTTCTTGATTAGCGTTCTCATCGTTAGTAGGTGATCGGATGTGCTAAAACCTTTTCGAAACCCTACTTGCTCTATAGCCTGGAAATAATCCATTTTGGGTGTTAGTCGATTTGTTATTATCCTCGTTAATAGTTTATAAATTTGTGATAACAACGAGATGGGTCGATAGTTTTGTATTTCCTCTCTGTTTCCTTTTTTTTTTGTGGAGTAGTATGACCATGCTCTCTTTCCATTTGTTGAGAATTTCGCCTTTATGAGGCAAAGGTTAAACAGCTCTTTCAATTTTTCTACTATTATGTCCTTTCCTTCCTTTAACATTTCAGCCAGTATTCTGTCGGGCTGTGGGGCTTTACTGCTTTTAATTTGTGTTAAGACTGCTTCAATCTCGTAATTTTCGATATTTGGTAGTTCTTCCAAGTGTACATTTGTTGTTTTTGTATTGTATGTTTTCCCTAGTGCCTTAATCGGGGGGTTTTATTTTTGTGTCATATAGATTGCTGTTGAATATCTCTACTGTTGCTGTTATTTCATCTATGTTTCTTTGTTCGTTTCCATTTTGGTCTTATGGAAACTATCCTTGGTCTACCTAACGATGGTTTTAGGCATTTTAAGCCACGACTTTGTTCTATTATTTTCTCTTATTTTTAATTGTTGTACCTATTATTCTTCCGCACGTGTTAAGACTTCAATAGTCCGTTACGCCACTCCTTTTGTTCTATTTATTTCTGAACATTCTATTGTGTTCCTTTTTCGCTCTTGTAGGGCTGTTCGCCTTTTATCCCTTAGTTTTTTGTTTCTTCACTTATTTTCTTTTCTTTTCTTTTACTCTTTGTAGCTACTTTTTTTGCTGGTGTTATCAGTCGGTTATTGAAGTTTTTATTGATTTTGTTAAGGCCTGTCTCTTCTTCTGATGATTCCGTTTTTCTTAGTATTGCTCTAAATTGTTCACCTTTTATTCGTATTTTATTATGCTCTATTATTGTTAGGCTCTTGTATTGTTGTTTTCTTTCTGACTCATTGCCGGTGGGAAATCTATTCCATGTTGTGACACCTTCAAAAATTGTTTTATTTCTGCAAACAAAGTAATCTATTTTGTTCTTTGTCTTTCGGTCTAGTAATATCCATATCCATTTTCTGTTATCTTTTTTGTTGAAAAATGTGTTTATTGCATATAGATTTTGTTGCTTTAAATAGTTACTATACTACAAAGGTCCTGAAGACGAAACATATGCTGGCATATGGTTCATAGTAAAGAGGAATATAAAACAGAATGTAAAATCATTCAAACCAATTTCAGTAGGCTACATAATAATAGAAATAAACAAAAGGCTACAAATAAAACTTATTCAAGTCTATACCTCAGATCACGACGATAACGAAACTGAAACTTTTTATGAAGATATCACAAAGGCAATAGGGCATACATCCACAAAACTAACACTAATAATGGGTGACTTTAACTCAAAACTAGGAAAGAAGGAAGACGAAACAGAAAACAAAATAGGCAAATATGGATATGAAACAAGGAACGAACGGGGAAGAAAACTCATTGCTAATTTGGCTTTTCAAATATCACATATTTTTAAACAATTAAACTTTCATAGAGATAGTTATTTTAAATTTACGTACTACGATTAACATAATAGGAAATAGTACAAACCGGTTGCAAAATTAATGAAACCATCTGAAACTCATTTTAAATGGACAAATTTATATTTATTTAATTTTAATTTGTTTAACATTTATTACAGATTTTATTCTTGGTTTAATCAGCAAAATTGTGCAATAGGTAATTGAAAAGTCGTATGTCGTGTATGATCCTTAAAGTCAGACAGATTATAACGGAAAAGTTGCATTTACACTGTTGCAAATAACATAAATTAACAGCCTCTAGATCCTTGATATATAAAGCTGTAACAGTTCCTCTACATAACAGTGACTACACCAAAGAGATTTTGATTATTAAACAAATAAAAAAGAAAAGAAAATTATACATTAGCAATTTAAATCATATATCCAAAATACTAATCTGACCATATTAAATACATTTCAATTAATTATTTTGGTGATATATCAGAGAAAATTGCTAAAATTATAATTAAAACAAGTTCATTTAAAGTAATTTAGAAAACAACAGAAAACACTTTCAACACCTTATTTAACGCAAAAAATTTGTTAAAATCAGGTATCTACAAATTAAATTGTTCACTGTGTAATTGTGTGTATATAGGCCAGACCATTAGAAATTTTCATACCAGATAGAAAGAACACATACGCTCATACAAACACAAACACCCAGAAAAATCTAACTACGCTAAACATTTATTCATACATTGACATCAAATAATATAATAACATTTTTACATTTCTATGTAAATTGGATATACTTGAGACCTTTCAAATTCACAAACGCGCTTTAACAAATACACCTTTAATAAATGAGCAAATTGAATTCATAAATTTCTCGCTATTAGTTTTGGAAGAGAATACCAGAGTCAAGTTTGACATCAAGATACAGTGTGCTGTAACTAACTGTAAATGTTTACAATTATTTTTACTTGTTTTTGAAAATAACATGCAAAATATAAATATGTACATATTTCAAAGAAGTACGGCAAGAAACAATTATTAAATAATAGTTTAAAAAAGTCACAACGATCAAATTAATCTGTGTAGCGATATCTAGAAATAATTTGTTTCGTGAACCTTTGAATCTACGTCCCAAAACTAATTTTATTATTAGTCCGCAACATCCCATTGTTGGGCTAGTAAATCAGCGTTTAATACAATTGTTATGTCCAAACCGTTAGCTACACTCGTTGCTGTCAAGAGTGAACAAAACGAGCCTTACCTCAACTGCGTTAAAAATTACAACTGATGTAAACGTCAAATTAAGCTTAAATTAATTACTACGTTAGTTAGTGCAGTGGTTTGAATAAAATATCTGACATCATTGTTTGCCGTCTCTTTTAATGCTACATGGACAAATACTAAAATATTGAATGCACGTCGTTACCTATCTACACATACATTAACTAATTGATTTTTTTGCAAGTACGTGTAGAACTTAAAAATAAAAATTTTAAGCTGTCGTCCATGTCGTATCCCCAAGAATAAGACTACTAATTATATTATACCAAAGAATTTAGATAGATCCCTATCTATATCCTTTGATTATACTAAACACTATTATTTGAGTCTACTTTTAGGTTTTAAGCGTTTTAAGGTTTAGCGAATACATTTGATTGAATTCGGTATTGGAATTACCAATATTTCCGGTTTCTTCCTACATTACCAGCACAAAACATCACTGTGTCACTCGGTTGTATAATGTTCAATTTTTAAATAATTGGCTTGTAGTTTATGGGAAAATTATAAAAGATAGTTAGTATAAATAAAGATATAAATCTCGTTGCTGACTGGCCTGAAAGTAAAAATTATACATTGGAATCCGTTTGAGCCATGATTATATTTGTGTAACCAGTGGTAATAGGACCGACAGCTTAAACGGCTTGTATAGAAAATATAGGGTGTACGAGGGCAGTCTTTTAAGTTTTTACAAAAACTAGGAAAGAAAATATTTTTTTGTCTCGAAACATTTTTTCCACTGTGAAGTTGGTATCTCAACAACATGATTTTTGAAGGCTTCAATAGCTTTTTGAGGTGATGAAAATCGCTGTCCACGCATTTTTGGTTGACATTTGGGAACACCAAGAAATCGTTAGGCGATAAATCAAGTGAATACGGGCAATGAGACATTAATTCGATGTTTTTCTCCTTCAAATAATCAATTCTTCGACATGCTGTGTGAGAGCTGGCATTGTCATGATGAAGAATAATGTGAGGTTTTCGGTTGTTTTTCCTGATTTCGTCGATGACTTCTGGTAAACAAATTATTGCATACCATTCTTCGGTCCTCTAAAGGAATGGTTGCAATATGTCCAGTACAACCGGACAAACAAGCGATAATTTTCTTGGAAGTGCTTCGTGAACGAACAACTTTTGTGGGATTGAGTTCCTCTTGGAATACCCAAACAGTGAATTGTTGCTTAGTTTCCGGTTATACGAATATATTCAAGTTTCGTTACCTGTTACGATGTTGTGTACGGATTTTTCAGTTCTTTAGTCGAATATTTGAGCATTTCCTAATACCAATTAACACGAACCTTTTTTTGAGCTTCGGTCAAATTGTGCGGAATCCATCCGTAACAGATCTTTTTCGCAGCTAAATGTTCATGCAAAATTGAATGTCCTGCAGTTTTCGATATGCCTAAGGATGCCTCTATCTCACTTTAAGTCACATGCTGATCTTCTTCAATCACGTTGCGTACAGCATTGATGTTTTTTGGAATAACAACAAATTCATCACTGACGTTCGCACGATCACGATAAAATTCTGCAAAGCAATTGTAAACAGTCTTTTCTGATGGTGTTTCATTACCAAAAGCGATTTTATGCATTGTTATTGAGTTAGGTTTATATTAAAATCGTAAAAAATCATCCAACGAAAACCTTTACGTGAAATTTCAAGTTTTTCACAAAATTGCTTTCTTGCTCACTGTAAACAAACCGCTCGGTCAATAGCTAAGGTGCCACTGTTTTCACTGTAGCAAGTGTCAAATTTTACGAAAATAGCAATGACACATCTCAATAGCGCCACCTAGTGGTCGTTTGTAAAAACGTAAGAGGCTGCCCTCACATTAAGGTGTTCTTCTTTTTGTGTAATTTTTGTTGTCTAAGAGCATGTTGTTTTTTATTGAAACTATCACATTATAAATATTTTTAAATTAGAGCAAAATACTCCTTGTTTAGTGAAATAACTAAAAATGTTTTCAAAAATACAGAGTTAATTTGTTCTTAACTGATAACCGTTTATGATTTTAAGTTTATATAAATAACTTCACTAAAAAATCAATATAAGTATGTTATTTAAGATCGTACATTTGTTTGTCTTCAAATAAGTAGCTACGTGGTGACTATTGGAAACACTTGCCATTTTACTCGAAACGTTTATAAGAATCTACTTGTGCGTTTGTAGAACAATTTGGTGTTGATTTAAGATCATTACCTTTTAAAAGATCTTAATCGATTGTCAGTACTGATGAAGTGTGCGATTTATTATAAATTTGTATTAGGGATACAAAAAAACAATAGTATTGAAAGTTCAACAAAGTATATCCCTAACTTAATATCAAGATGAACATATTACGAGGCATTTTCGGAAACTAAGGGCTATTTAAATGTTCCCGCCAAATGAGGGGCGTAGTTAATTTGGTGCATTGTGGGGGTGCTTTAGCGGTTGATGAGTTCGTCATACGTCACCTTAATGTGACTCTGTCATTGTATCTTGTTGTATAATAAAACTCTAAAATGAACACTATGATTGAAAATCCCGCCAAGTGTGAATTACGCGCTGTCATTCGTTTCCTCCACGCAAAAAACGAAAACGCTGCCAAAATTTATCGTCAAATATGCGAGGTTTATGGTCCAGGCATGATGATTCATGAGTGAAGGAAAGATCAGACACTGGTATAGGAATTGCAGAGCTGGCCGAACAAACGTGCAGATGAGGAACGAAGTGGGAGACCTTCTGTTATCAACACTTATGGTACTGTATGAAATTGTCACGAATAGACTAAAGTAGGACGGCCACCCAAAAGATGGAGGGACTGCTGGACGTCAGTATCCCAAGATCAGTAATAAATCACTCCCAACCAAGATTAGGCAAAATGGAATTAACAGGATACCATCCTATAAGAAGAAGAAAACTACAGTACCACAAACTTTGTTCGCGGTGAGTACCAAAACTGTTGACGGATGTTAACAAAAACCATCGAATGGCCTGTGCACTAACTTCTCTGCATCTACGAAACTGATGGCAATAAACACCTGAATTATATTGTGACTGGCGACGAGACTTGTATTTCGTATAGAAATGTTGAAAGTATCAATCAATGCAGTTGAAACATGCTAGTTTCCTCTAGGCCAAAAAGTTTAAGCAAACGTTCGAGAACCGAAAGCTTATGGCTACTGTTTTTTGGAATAGCAAAGGCGTATTTTTGATTGATTTCCTGGATCGTAGTATGACAAATAATACATACGTGTATGGCTAGACCTTAACCAATTTGAGAAGGGCGATGTAGAACAAAAGGCGAGAATTATTGACCTCTGGATAACAACCGACTGCACGCGGCGGCTGGCGCTGTGCATTGTGGGCAGTTGAATTTGGAAATTTGAAAATATATTCCCATCTTAGCGGCAACTGACCATCACCGCTTCCTTCATAGAATGTTTTAAGAATCCGTGACCGTTGTTTCAATGACTATAATAACAAACGACGGTACAAAAATGGTTTTCTTCACAAGCGGTAACCTTCTATGACAACTGTGTACAAAAGCTTGTAAGATAATATGATAAGTGTTTAAATTCGAATAATGACTATGTAGAGAAATAGTTCAGGAGTGTATTTAAGATTTATGCATAACTAATACATTTTTTTTACTTTACGTTTATGTTTTACTGCCGGTCGGCTTTTAATTTCCGAATAAGCCTCGTATTTGCCGTAAGAGAGCTGCCACAAGAAAAATGTAAATTCTGTAAAAATAGATTACTAAAGCTGTTATCAAGCGTACAGCGTTCAAGCTCGAATGATTATAGAATTAAATTTCGAGCATTTATGTTACCTACCCGCATGCATCAGAGGGAGTTTTGAATAGAATTTATTTGTTAAGAAGAATTATATTTGCTTTGCGGTCATGTAAAAGGCTCTACGTGTACAGTGAGTTTGAGAGAAATGTATAACGAGGCAAGTGAAAGGGTGCAAAACAACGTAGAGGGTCGTTAAAATTTCAATTAAGAGATATGAAAATGCTATAAACGCTGCTTAAAAGATTTTCTCATTGATGTTTTTTATGTTGATTGTTTATTGTGCGTATTTAACATAGAAACCTGTGATTTTATTGATCGCTCAATTTGTTCATGTATTTATTTACCCACACATACACTATTTTATTGTTATACGGCTTCATGGAAATTTTTATTTATAAACCGAAACCTTGAATTATTTAACAATCAAGCATACAATTACAGTTGATATAGTTTCACTAAATTCTTTGTTCTGTTTAACAAAATGGTCAATACTCGCAAATACCATTCACCGGATAAACCATGATCTAAAAATATATAGCAGAAAGCAAGCACAATGTATGCTTATTAAAAAGTACGTTATCGTTTTCATTTAACAGGAAAGCTACATTATTATATTATATTCAAAAACAGTATTAGTTATTTGGTTCACAATTCAATTCAACCACGCAAGAGCTGTTTGTAACTGTGAACTCAAAAACCCTTCCATGAATTCTATATAAAGAAGTTTCCACCAACTCGCACAAAACACGTTTTGTTTGCTACATTACCTAATTATGCATTGTCTATTTATTAAACACTCTGTACATGGGGTGGGAGTTACTTTATTGTATTGACATTAGAATGCCCAGAGATGATTTCTAGAATATATTTTCCCCTTTAATTTCTCTGGAAGTTTGTATAACTAAAATTGTAAATTAAAAAAATTTATATGGATTATAGATGATAATAATATAATTACGCAATTTATTCTTCGTTTTCTGTAGCTTTGGAATAGCATGAAAATATATTTAAGCTTCATCGTTACGAAATTCACTTTATAAATATAGAATATGTAACATCTGATAGTGTATACGACATACTGAAAGGTAACACGCCGCGGCGGTTGTTTTCTAAGTAATGAGAAATGTACGTTCTCCCTCAACCCCAGTTGTTGTAGTATGCTTAGTACGATTTCAGATGTGTTCAGTCATTTGCACAAAACTGAAAATTCATTTTTGTTGCCATTAGGTTCTATTTGTCCCAACTATGTAGTTTGCATTAATCAAAAAATATCTTTTTGGTTCGTTACTGCGAATTAGACGCGGAATCGTAAATGTTCCATGTTTTTTTTTCAATTATAGAAAAATTTAAAATTTTTTTATTTGTGAGACTAATTTTAGTAAGAAATTACGAGCTGTAGATGTAATATTACATTTTTAAGGCCGAAAAGGAACGTTATGAAAAAATTTGATTGTATGTAAAACAACAAAAGGTATAGATTTAGTAGTGTTCTTTTTTTGACATTCACACTACCGCCTCCCCCCTCCCGGAAACGCTATCTCATTACTTCAGGGGGTCCGGGCGTCTCTTACATACTAATTATTCATGCAAATGCACACTAAACTTAACTAAGTGAAATACGGTCGCCTCAACCGGTGTTTGACCCCGCGGCCGATTGAGCCGCATTTCGTTGTGACCTCGACTGACAGCGCTTATTCGCACTGCCCCATCGAAGTCCCAGATTTAGTAGCGTTCGTGTGACGTTTGTGTTTGTAGCCAAGGCATTATTTAAACGTATCTTTAACATGTGTAAAATAAGTCCCACGACAACATAGTCAATAATGCGAACTGGAAAAATTCCTTAAAAACAAAATTTAAACAGTGTACGAGAGAACATTAGAATTAATACATCCCGTCCCAACCTACCCCAACTTCCATTTTTACAATGATGTTTGTAATATTAATCACTTTTAGTTTTTCCACAATTTTGACACATTTTACCAGACATGTGTATTAGTTAACAACGATGGCAAATGATGATATCTGACAAATATACAAACCATAAAATTATTTTACTTGTATGGTTGTACAAACTATTTCATTTAACGAATCTTGTTGTTGGAGTTTGAACTGCATCTGTATTTGTATTATTGCAGAATAATTGGCACTAATACATCATCAATATCTAATCGTAATGAGTTTTATACATCTTAATTTTTTCTTGAAAAATGTTGCTGTTTTTTCCTAAACAAGCAATATTTTGATGATCTATACAAAATCTTCATTATATATACCTACTTTCTGCTTGAAATGCATTTTAAAGGCTTGCCATGTGCAAATACATACATATATATATATATATATATATATAC
>JABXWE010045592.1:0-19724 GCA_014611495.1 Limonius californicus
CAACTTAAAAGCGATCTTCAATCGCCATTTATTTATCGCTGTTTGTGAAAGATATTAATATTGTATTTTTTCTGTAAACTCTACGCCATTGGCCACACAGATTCGTTACTATATAAATATTGTGAGTCAACGGCGGCGAGTTGCCTGAACGTTCAAGTATTGAAATCCTGTAATTCACACTTTTTGCGTTATAACTTGTCATTTCATTGTATGGTCATATTTTAACCGTCTCATTATATGTGTTTTAAAATTTACTGTCTCCTATTGTGTCTTTTGTACTGCTGGTGTAAGAATTTTGCAAGCTTCAAATATATAGGAGGAGGCACAATCACGGTTATTTCCGTTCCCGTAAGCTGTTTGCTTCTCGGCCTTCCACGAGGACCTACGACCAGCTGGATTTGGAAGGTGACGCCTACTTATTTTGACTCGCTCTGTAACAACTAAAGTTTTTCTCCCATAAGCGATTTTCACAAACTCCCCCTACTCCTCTGAGCTAAGCTGTAGACCTTTTTCCATCCACCTGTTTACGGGTCGTCGAAAAAGCTCGATTGGCCCGTAACAAATTTACTGAAGGAACACTTCGAAAACAAAAGATTTATAATTACGGGGCATATAAAACAAATTTTTGAATTTCCTAAGGTTCATAAGGAATCGCATGCTTCCTTAAGGTCCTTTCTAGATACCTTTCAAAGAAATTTTCGCGCATTACAAAATATCGGAGAACCTGTTGACATGTGGAGCACAACTTTAATATATTTGATTTATCAAATTAGACGCTTCCAGCAAAAAGGAATGGGAAATTAAAACAAAAAATGAGGTATCCCCTTCCATGGTTACGTTTATTTCATTTTTATCAGAAAGATGCAAAATACTGGAATCTTTAGGCAGCAAGTCTAAAAATCAAGTAAAAAACGTCATGAATCGAATTTTCGTAAATCTTATGAAAATAAATCCCAATCGCACGTATCAACAAATAAAATATAGTGCATTTTCTGTAAAGGCGATCACATGATCTATTATTGTAATTTATTTCTCAACTTTGATATTCATAAGAGAATAAATGAAATTAAAAATCTAAAGGCTTGTACTAATTGTTTACGGCAAGGGCATAACAGTTATAATTGTACAGCCAAGGGTTGTCGTATTTGTCATAAAAAACATAATTCGGTTAAGTTACGCATACAGGGGGAATATGATAGCATGCAACAAAGAAATGCAAATGCTACTTCTTTACAAGGTAATAATAATTCAGAACAACCACAACAGGCAACGTGCTTCAAAACGTTAACCTGTCTGCAGGATCAGAATCCAATCCCGAAATATCTTGTTGTTCAAATCAAGTTAAACCCACTTTTAATAAAAATCTCGATCTAGTACTATCTACACATGCATCTAGTAACAACTTTACAATTTTAACAACAGCCTTTGTTTATATCTATGACTATAAAAATAATCCAATTAAAAGCAGGGCTTTGCTAGATAGTGGTTCAATGTCCCATTTTATAAAATCTAGTTTATATAATCAATTAAATATCCCGTTTAGTCCTATAAATGTACCAGTTGTTGGTATTAGTGCCACAACTACGAATATTTCAAAGTCTGTGAAAACTTTAATCAAATCGATGAATTCCAATTTTCAAAGGAATTTGCAATTCCTACAAATTAATAAAATTACGGATAATATACCTCAGTGTACTTATGATGTTTCAAGGTTAGATATTTCTAATAATGTAACCTTGGCAGATCCAACATTTAACCAATCATCTGAGATTGACATTTTATTAGGTGGAAACATTTTTCACGATCTGTTATTAGCAGAACAAATTAAACTTGGACAAGGAAATCCTATTCTACAAAGTACAAGATTAGGTTGGGTTGTAGGTGGTTCCATGAATAATTTTAGTCAGAAATCCTATTGCAATTTAGTAAAAACTACGGCGGTAGATAAACAATTAGAAGCCTTTTGGCTGATGGAAGAATGTCCCACAAGGGAAGTTATGTTTTCAAAGGAAGAATTGGAATGTGAACAACATTTCCAAGAGACCTTCCAAGGTGATGGTTCCGGAAAATTTGTTGTTAATATGCCTTTTCGAGACAATGTTGACAAATTAGGCGATTCTAGGAAAATGGCGATTCAAAGATTTCATTCTTTACAGAGGAGGTTGTCGAAAAATCCTTCTCTTAAAGAAGAATACGTCAAGTTTATGAGAGACTGTTTGGAACTAGGTCACATGTCTTCGATAGATTTGTCAGATGATGTTAAAAATCAAGCTAATATAGACTGGGATGAGGAAATCCCCGAACCTTTACGTCTTTGTTGGTTTCAATTTTTTGATGCATTGAACAATATTCACATTTCAAGACATATTCTTTTACCAAATGCTATTGATATCGGGCTACATTGTTTCTCTGATGCTTCACAAGCAGCTTATGGCAGATTCTTGTCAGATTAGTATGCGCAAAATCGCGTGTAGCGCCAATAAAACCCATAACTGTACCAAGATTAGAGTTATGTGGTGCCATGCTTTCAACAAAACTATGTAAAACGGTTATCGACTCATTAAAAATTAAGAATAACAACATATGTTTTTGGTGCGATTCCACGATCGTGTTAGCTTGTGTTTCAGCAGATCCTAGCAAATTCAAAACATTCGTTTCAAATAGTGTCGCAAAAATTCAGAAATTTTCTAAACCCTCTCAATGGAGATATGTTCCGGCAGAGCGCAATCCAGCAGATTATATATCTAGGGGTGTGAATACCAATAAACTTCACAATTTGTCTGATTGGTTTAATGGTGCTTCATGGTTATCCCTTGATGAAGAGTATTGGCCTTTGATAGTCAATTCTTACATTCACGATATCCCAGAAATCAAATCAAACGTTTTTCTAACATGTACAGATCTTCCAGATAATATAATTTTAAAATTTTCGACATTATTTAGAACATTGCAACACGTTGTTACTTATTTATTTCGATTTGTAAATAACTCAAGGTTGCCATTAAAGGATAGAAATTTAGACAGTCTTGCGATAACAGAAATTAAAGAAGCCACGCTTGCAATTATAAAATTAGTTCAATCTCAAGCCTTTCCAGCTGAGATAGCTTCTTTAAAAAATAAATGTAGACTTTCAAGATGGCAAATTTATTGCACTCGATCCGTTTTTAGATGAGTTCGAAATAATTCGAGTGGGTGGTAGATTGAAGCATTCCACGTTAAGTTTTGATAATAAACATCCAATAGTTCTTCCGTCAAAACATCACTTTACGACCCTCTTGATAAGGCATGAACATCACAAGTATTTGCACGCCGGAACTCAAGCGATTTTATGAAATATTCGACTAAAGTATTGGCCATTGAGTGGTCGACGTACAGTAAGAAGTGTGTTAGGTAAATGTGTTACGTGCTTTCGTACGTCTCCCTATAATATTATACACAAAATGGGTGATTTACCAGCAACCAGAGTAACACCCTCTCGTCCCTTTTCAATAACCGGTGTGGATTATGCTGGTCCTTATTTAATTAAAGATGGTAAAGTACGAAACAGAAAATTAATGAAGGCTTACGTAGTAGTTTTTATTTGTCTATCGTCTAAGGGCGTGCATTTGGAACTTGTAAGTGAGCTAACCACTGTAGGTTTTCTAAATGTTTTTAAAAGATTTATATCGAGACACGGTCTGTGTTGTCAGGTATATTCAGATAACGCGACCAATTTTGTAGGCGCACATTGTCAGATGTCGTAAATCAGGTAAAGAGATCTGAATTCAAGGATTATTTGTTAGAAAATAAGATAGTTTGGCTTTTTATTCCACCTAGATCTCCCCATTTCGGCGGGTTGTGGGAATCCGCAGTTCGCCTGATGAAATATCATTTAAAGAGAATTTTTTCAAATATTTATTTAATTTACGAAGATTTTTATTCTATACTTACACAAGTAGAATCTATTTTGAACTCCCGACCTCACGTTCCTCTCACGGAAGATCCAAACGATTTCGATGTATTGACACCAGGTCACTTATTAATTGGAAATTCGCTGTTGGCTCCACCTGAAGTTTCTGTAACTGCGCGGACTAGCCTTGGTTCCAGTTACAAACACAAGCAATTTTTAGTGGAGCAATTTTGGAATAAATGGACAAAGGCTTATCTAAGTACTTTTCAAACACGCTCCAAATGGCAACGTCAAGAGGGCAGAAGTTTAACCGTCAGCCAACTAGTGATTTTACGAGAAGACCATACTCCTCCAATGCTCTGGAAGATGAGCAGAGTCGTTGACGTTCTTCCTGAACAACACAACATCGTCCGTATAGTGACGGGAAAGACT
Organism: Limonius californicus; assembly: GCA_014611495.1. NCBI lineage: Eukaryota > Metazoa > Arthropoda > Insecta > Coleoptera > Elateridae > Limonius > Limonius californicus. The sequence continues at coordinate 4,322 of JABXWE010045592.1, forward strand.
CGTGATGGACTGTTCAAACGTGCTGCCAAAAATTGTGTGTGTTACCGATTGAACATCAAATTAGTGTTCTTAGGTTGAAAGGTGATGCTTTCAAAGGCGGCACCTATGTTACGTCCCGATGGTACGCCCATGGCTGCGCACCTGTGTGTCGACGCTACTCGGGGTTGCTCGGCTTGGGGGTTGAAATATTGCATGACTTCTTTGTTAACCGTTGATGTGAACGGTATGATTTTAAGTTTGTACTTCTCTATATACAGTTCATTTTTATATTCTACAAGCGTTGTTATTTAACCAGCGAAATCTAATAAAGTGGTTCGTCACACCATTAGCTGACACCACGAGAATCCACATTATCGTTCCTAGAATATTTGTTTCTTTATTAAATCGGTCTAAACTATTCCTGTTGGTTACATGTGCAGTCCAGCTAATTTTTATTGGAATTTCTCCCCAGCAGTCAATAGGTACATTTTTCTATATTTGGCAGTACACATAAAAGAAAGTATTCTTAAATTAAGAAAAAGTTTTGTTTCAGATGTGAAATTTTTGTACCAAGAAAGCAGCATCTTAAGTTAAGAATAAATGTTTGTATTAAGTACTGGCTTATGTTTAATCTAAGAGAAATATATTCTCAGACAATTTCCTTCCGTCAAATACATTGCTTTTAATTCAAGAATGAATATTTGCTTCATTCATCCTTCTATTCAAAATTATAGTTAAATCTTGAAGTAAATACGATTTTATTTAGCGCAAAAATATACATTCTTGTTCCAAGCGTTAACATTTTTGGATAAAGTATTTGAATAATTTATGCCCAGGTACTATCGCTTTGCTTGCTCTGCTCCATTTGGGCGCTGGGGTTATCACAGACGCTTCTAGTGACTAGACTGTAAGCAGTTAGCGTTAGTTCTGTGAAATCATCGGTTATCTGTAACAATGGAAGAATTGTTACACGAATGGGGTCTTGAGTGCCTCGCAGAAACATTAATTGGTAAGTACAATTTATAGGTACATATAATAAACAATACTTTAGTTTTTCTCTTTGGATAAATGTAATGTAGGTACCTCTTGTAAATGTTATAACATGACCATTTTAGGAAATTTTATAAGGACCTGTCTACATGATGTGTTCGTTTCAGTAGATAAACTTATTAATTAATGCTGAAAATCCCTTTAATCTTTTTATAATTCGTTATTAGGTAGTGCTGTATCATTTAAAATATGACGCATGTAATGCATGTATTAAAGCCACAATAGAGAATTGCGTATGTCCCCAGCTTAGTAGGAGGTGATGCTGCGTCAGGAGAACGTGCAAAATTGCATATTTTCGTTCGGTACCAATTAACCAAGGTTTTTGCTGTTGTAACCGTCCAACCCTTTTTAGTCTGGAGGTCATGGAGTGCTCGGAGTAGCTCAGAGCCAGGTTGTTGTTGAAAACTAAAAAAACTATACAACGGTAGTGGATTAAACACTTTATTATTTATACTTGCATCAGTTAATTACATGCAGGTACAATCTTATGAAATTTTAACATATTTTTCTTAACAAACTTAATGCATTACTTTACAACGGAATGAAAATAAGAAATCACTTAATAAAGGAATTATATCCGTGCAATTACATTAAATAACAAATAATGCGGTTTATGGGCACAGCTTGGTATGCAACCCAAATTGCGTCAAACCAAAATCAGACCAACACAACCCTACTGAAAGCACGTGGAAATCAAATAGGTTAGATTCGCACAAAAGGTTATCCTGTAATAAAATAATTATCCCGTCCTTCGGGTAGGCCAAATTTACAGTTACGGGTAATTGAAAATCGCCCTTAGTCGTAGCGGGCGGCGAGCTCCGGCTCTCGGGGCCAGGGCACCGGTGTCTTGACGTGTAGTGAAGTCCACTTACGGAATTCTAACCTGGAATTTCGGCTACGTCCACGTGCGGGCAAATTGACTAGGGCCAACAGGTGAGTGCAATTAATTAAGCGTATTTTAGCTCGTACACTCCCTTAGTTAATTTGCGTACAACTGTAACGGACTAGGAAATATGGAATTAACTTAGAATCGGTGACAGGTTCGACTCGGGTATTCAAAAAAGAAGGATTCTTTTAATTTTAAAGCTTAAGGCTACAAAACCCTACGTATAAATTCGCTAGCTCCGTTGAAAAGGGGAAAACAACCCCTAAGCTATTGAGAAACAGAATTATACTTTTAATAATCTTTTCTGAAGTTTAAGTAAGAAATAAGAAGAGGGTGATGACCCAAAGTTCCTATTTCAGACCAAACTTTTCGACTGGTCCTGTACCCAGCTTAACATCACAGGGAAAATGACCCAAAGCGACGGACGCTAGATATATTTCCACACTTGGCTGACAACAATTCGTAGCTCGAATTCTAAAAGGGCAAAATGACCCCTAAACAACCGAGCGAACGAATGTTCGGATTAATGTTGGGATTAAAATATTTACTTTAACTGGTACAGGTATTTTAACGGGATTGGAGTTTTGGTAAAATGTACTCTAAACGGAGGTCTGAATGGATCTCGGTGGAAGTTTTTCCTTGACTGGCTCGGACGACTCGTTCGGACTCAAGTAAGTTGTTTCGGAGCTGGGGCCCCCTTTTATACTATAAATTCTTATTCTAGAATGTTGCTAATAATTTTTATGTTGGGGGGGGGGGACCTACTGACGGTAGAAACAAGGTACCAATCCTGAATGCGAACGCCACCCGCGCCTTTTCGCTGCACTACGCGGCCACAAAATTTAATTTAAAATTTATTTAGACCGCGCACTGGACACTTCGTTACACTGTTAAGAGATATTCAGAACAATAATAGCAAAGTGTATTTAAAAATCTTTGCTAAATTCCCAACTTCAGGATTCAGTGCAAATTAAGATCATGTTCATTGATATGCGTATATATAGGGTACTCCAAGAGTATAGAATACTGGTGCAATTAAATTTATTTACAGCCGCTATTTGCGCTACTTACTAAGTTTTGGTTTTCTCTGTATTAGAATACAATACAAATTTATGAACGTATTTATTTCTGTAGTAGTGGTCTATTATTAAATATAATATCTGTATATCTTGCTATGGAAGAGAAGAAATATGAATTTATATGTAGAAGTATCACGTTTGTTTTCTTTATAAGAATACCGAAGAGCCTACAATTAGTACGGTAACTTGCACCAAACGCCACATTTTCACTTACACAATATGTTCACAGCTTACTAATTTTAGGAGCCAAGTTAATGAATTACTACTGTAATAAAATGCGCGGGCGCTCATATTCTATCAGTTGTCAGAAAAATCATCAATTTATATCAGTCATAACTCATGTTGCCCTATCAAACCCAACAAAAATTTGCATAAAATCTTCCATACGTTTTTTTTTAATTATTACACTTTTAATGCAGCCAACGACATAAATTTGCAAAACTTCACAAAGCTAAACGATGAATAAATCAAGTAAGTCATTCCCAGTATAGGGAAAAGAATGAAGTTTCTCGACAAATGTAAGATATATAAACAGTTGCAAGCCCTCGATGCTCAAAAATGTGAGGACATCCACAATCTGGGAGGCGTCGGACAACCATCTGTTCGTGTTGACGATACACAACTGGTGTCTAGTACTAAATTTTGTTTTCTTAAGTATTTTTAAAGCTAACGTAGACTTAAATATTGACTTTATTGATAAATTTTATTACTTGTACATGTACACACCCGTTGTAGGTCATAGTAGATTCTGCTTGTGACATAATTAATGAAACAGATAGTTCAAGTGTTGCAAGCACCTCAACAAACAGTAGAGGATTATTGTATAGTGTTACACCCACTGAAAATAGACAAGTTTCCTTCTATCGCATGGAAGAGTTTGCAAACGCTCTAAATCCAATACTACCTGATTTTGGTCTGAAGACTTTATTACAAGTATCTCCTTTGGGCAATGCTGTATCAAAATGCTATGACGCACATGGTACTTTAAATGATACTAACCGCAGCAGGCTCGTGGATATAACTATCAAACATGTGTATACTTATATTGTCAAACAGTAAGCAAATACAAACGTCTATACCTCTAAGCAAATTATTACTTTTTGTTTTGTACTCGATTAAAACACGAAGATTATAACAAACTTACTGCAAAAATAATAACGCTCTTTCCTAACGAAAGCCCTCGAACGTATTATGTAGCTGCCGTGCCAAGGAGACTGAGCTACTCTGGTAAACCCACTCTTGCAAGAGGTAGGCTAGTGGACAAATGCAGGAACTTATTATTCAAAAGTGGAGATAGTGTGAAAGTAGTCAGAAGGAAGAGGAAGCAAACTGACGATCTGGAAGAGAACTCAGCTAATTGTGTAGTGGAAGAAGCAGTGACAGGTATTCTACCAACTGTAGTTATTAAAGTAATAATTATAACACTGAGGTTTTCTGTTCAGAAACCCAATTTGAGTGTATTTCCTGGCTAAAACATAATTCAGAACCGTGGTCTGAAGTTACGGACAATTGGAAGAAGACATGCGAATTGCGTAAAAAATGCAAAGCAGAAACGCTTGCAGAATTTTTGACACAGTGGCCACCTTGAAGGATCTTCGAGCCGATAGCTTGGTACGCATATTTTTGATACCTGGTACAGGGCGTCTAAGAGGTCTGGACAGAACCATACCAAAAAAGGAGAGTGTAACCAAACCTATCTTTTATCTAAAAATGTTAAGGGGCTATCGAGCCTCAAATGTTTTCAACTATAAAAGGATGCGTTTAGAGATGGAGATTAAATTTGATACGTAATTCTGTTTTGTCAGAAAGTGATTTTTGATATCATTTTTTAAATGTAGAGTGTTCTGTAATTAGTTGGAAGTTGATCATCCACTTGCAATGGAGCTCATATTTTTTAACGGTTTATCGGGTTTATCCAATACGTTTTCCACTTTTTCTAATACAGTCATTCATATTTGAAACATTTTTTGTTTGTTGTTAGATTTCGCAATGTGCCATACCAAATTTAATCCCCATGGCTAAGAGCATTCTTTTGTTATTAAAAAAATAAAAAAATGTTTGACAACATGACACTCCATAGCTTCTTAACGGAGCACTTTTGTTTGGTCTCTGGAGCTTGTGGTAGCATTTTGTCCAGGCCTTTAAGAGACACCCTGTATAATCACTACTATGGAAAATACGAATCTAATATCTGCGTAACTAGCCTTTTGCATAATTGTTTGTTTAACTAGGAATATGGCCTTTTATAATAGTTACTACAATTTTGTACTATGTTTATGCAATCTCTATGTCTAAATTATAAAAATATGTAGATACCAACTCTTATCGTTTGTTGGACTTATGATTGAATGCTAGTTTACATATTTACTGATTTCTTAGATGAAATTAATATTGTAATGTATCTGGTTGCTATATTGTATCTGTATAGTGCAACAAGTATAATTTTTGATTTATAACTATTCGAATCAAAGATTGTACTATACCATGTGTCCCAAACAAAACTGTACTACCGTACTACTACTACCCAATAAATCCTACATATTTTTAAATGGCATACAATGACTCATATTTTAGTCATATCAATATTTCTACAACTTTCAACTGTTTTAAGCACCGATGACCAACTTTTAATTTAATTTAAATGATACACTCTGTATATTTTTAGATATTCTTGTTCAGTTTTTAAATTTCTTTGTCTAGACGATACTCCATTAGTTGGGGTCTAAATTATGAGTCCAAAATGTTGAGATAATGTAATTATCTGAATTGCCCTGGAAATTAATATGTTTGCACGTATTATAGGAGCGTACTTATATTTCATTAATTTTGTTTATAGATTAACATTGATTCGGAGTACCTATACCCCCAAAGAGGTCTAAATTTACTTCTAAAGTGGTCACCCTTTATAGACAAAATATTAGAAATAAAAAGTAATCTTATTGAAGGTAACGATTATTGCTTACGTTTGAAAAAAGCACTGGATTGTTATGTGATTTTTAAATTTGCCGCTACACTTTAGTAATTCCGTAATTTCTTTGCCGCTTCGTAGGAATTAATCATCAACAGCCTTTGCGTCCCACTGCTGGGCATCGGCCTCTTCTCTGCCGCGTATTTCTCCTCAGCGCTAAGGTAGAAACACGGGGGACCTACAGTTTAACGTCGAATCCGAACGACAGAAATTCCAGAGAAGGTTTTTAGCATTAAGATCCCACGGTTGCAAGCCGAATTGGGAAATTGTGTGTGGTGGGTTGCAGACAAGATTTTTATAAATTTGCATAGTTCTGCTTAGGTTTCGAACCCAAGCCAGAATCGACGTTTTATTCAGAAAGCGAGCGCTCTACCAACTGATCTACCACCATTAATATCGCTGTTTAATTAAATTCTTATTTTGGGTTACTATTTTCGGTATTTTGTTTTGTCTTTCAAAGTTCGAGAAATGGGTCAATAGTTCTTTGTGTGAAATCTGCAAGCTCTTGTTTCTTCTGCGCCAGACCTTGAACGCTTTCTGGAACTCGGAGCGTCACAAATAAAATTCTTTCTGGAACATTCCCGAATCTTCTAGAATCTCTTGGGTAACATTTCCTAAGATTTCGTAAGGTTGTGCAATATCATTTGGGGAGAAGTGCAGGCCCCATTGCTTCTTGGGTGAGTTCATTTTCCATCCTTGAGGACTCCGGTTGTCCGAAATCTCCATCAATCGGCAATCGTAATGACGTAAAGTGCTGCAGGGGCAGCTCAGGTTTTTTTTGTGAGGGGTATCATTAATGTGTGTTCCGTTTCGCTGTGGTACCAAGGGGTATCTAACAGACTGTCGGCTATTGCCGGATTAATGGGAACATCTTGATTCAACCCCAGGAAAAGGCAACTCTTCAGTGAGTTGTACAAGCGCCTTTTGGCGGATCATCGTCAAAGCCCAACGCCCGTGGTTCTGCAGCCATTTCATGTCAGCGAAGGTTCCTGTCTTCGCCGGTGTTATCGTTTACATCTGGAAATCGCCGTCTTGTTGTGCCGTCTCCTCGTCAAGGTAAAAACTTCCAGTTTGGTGTTTTTTTGTGAAGCAAAACTTTCCGTGTAACTTGCAAAATTCAAACGTATTGACCTGTTTTTTGGTTTTATTGATAAAAATATTAACAGTGATCTGAAGCCACTGTTTGTTTTGTATAAATTATATACAGACGTTCATTTTATGCTATTATTGCTGTAAACTTGCGCAACTGGGCCACGCAGTTATTGAAACCATTTAAATGTAGCGTTGGCACCAGCGGCGTAGAGTTGTGTACGAACGTTCGAAATTATTACTGTTTGTGTTTTATGTTATAAAGTTTCCTATCGTTGATATATATTTTTGTATGTTCTGTGCCATTTTTGACAGTTCATTATATGTGTGTTAAAATTCCGCATGTCTTTTATTACTGTGTTTTGAAGTATCTGTGTAAGGATTTTGCAAGCTTTAAGATCTAGGTGAAGGCACAATTAAAGGTAGGTTCCATTCACGTGAGCTGCTGGTTTCTCGACCTTCCGCGAGGACCTACAAAACCAGCTGGATTTTGGAAGGTGGCGCCCACTTATTTTGACGCATCCTGTACACAACTTTAAGCATTTTCTCTATAAGCGATTTTTACGAACTCCCCCTACTCCTCTGAGCAAGCCGCTGGCCTTTTCCATCTTTTTTTGCTTGCGGGTCCAAGAAAAGCGCGTTTGGCCGTACCGAAAATTTCTTAGCACGCCAACGTGCGATTTTCTCTGTCCATAATTCTCGAAAGAGCTCGATCGGCCCGTAACAAAATTTGGCGCCGTAACGTGAATCTTTTTTGGCCCGTAACAGGATGAAGATGCCAATGATGGTAAATGAGAATATTTTTTGGAAATGTAGTTGCTAATATTTCTTTTGTTACAGACACAAAGTTTTTCTGTCAACTAATGTTGCTGTGTTATTTGCTACCACCAAAAGGTAGAGCATTTGTTAATAATAAACATTTGAAATTTTCTACTCTGGAAGCTGTTGAAGGAATAATTGTTCGTGCAATGGTAAATGAGTATGTACCTTTTGAAATTATTAATGCGAGTAATTACGTATTTTAGACACCTGTGATATTGAAAAAATAATATCGCTGCGGAAAGAAAAGGCAGCAAACAGGAAGCAACGTCTTCAACCATATATAATAGTGGAAGGGCCAAGCATCAAAGAGCTGAACAATAAATATATTATAATTGATACAATTAGGTATCAGTACGAATCGCCAATGAAAGCATTTGATATATTGTTTAAGCTCTTTCATTCTTTGAACGCCAAGTACCCGATCCAGAGTGAACATACTTGGACATTGATTCAGAAGGTAATTTATAAGATAGATAGTAATCATGAGAAAAGTTGTCCCTATATTATGGACATTATTGAGCTATTTAAGACTTCTTAATGCCAAACATCAAATTTTTATATATTCTGTTTATTTTCTTATAAATATTGTATTTGGTGTGTTCTTTTAAATACCCACCTACTTTTATTAGTACTAGTTTGTGAAACGTATATAGATAATACGAGTGGATATACGGTTTGTTTTAGATATTAATAGTAGTATTTTACAAATATCATAATGCATTGTCAAATTTGTAATGCTAAATTGCCAACGGTCAATAAATTCATTATGCATCAGGAATATGTCCATAAGATTAGTACCAACTTTGTGTGTCCTATAAAACACTGTAAAATATCATTTCAAAGAAACTCTGTGTTTAAACATCATTTTAGTGCCAAACATGTTAATGAATGCAATTATGAGAAGGTCTGCAAAAAAGAAATACCAACGGGGATTAGTATTCCTGCGTGTAGCAGTCCCAAAGTTGCAAATGATAAGTCATTTATTTCATCCAATGAAATATTTTGAATCGATTTAAAAGGAAGAAGTACAAGAATTTGAGATATTTTTCAAAAATGACATTGAAATTTTTATTTCCAAATTATATGGTATTACTACTTTGCCACGATCTACTATTCAAGACATTGTAGATAGCATAAGCGAACTTTTATCGTCAAATACAATTACAATTTTGATCAATTTTCTTGATTTGTATCTAGTAGGTGTAGAAGAACTGAGAAAACATGTTACAACTATGCTTAATATTTTTCAAAATTCTTTTCAACATGACATACGGAGTACAGACGTTTTAAATACTTTAATAATTCTGATAATCTGATAACTCCTGTTCAAATAAATATTGGTGTAGCAGCTGATGAAAACACAAAAATATGCAAACTTCTCTTGTTCTTAAGAACAGAACATTTTCTTTTGTTTCGATGAAGGCAAACTTAAAACTTTTTTTACAATTACCAGGGGTGCTGGAAATAATATTAGAATGCCAGAAAGATTGTTATAATAATTCGGGTTCCGAGCTAACAAATATTATGCAAGGTAGTTTGTGGAAAATTAATCAGTACCTATATCTAGAATATCCTACACTTGGTCTAAGAGTAATGTATATTCACAATAAAACAATATTATTATTTGGCGTGAATATCATGTTTCTTCAATGCAAAACATTATTTCTAAGAATATTTTTTCTTGCTCCAAGATTACAGTTGTTTGCGTCTATAGGGAAACACATATTTCTTTAATCCAAGATTAATTTATTTGAATCATAACATTTTTTTTTCCTGTGTAATTACTTACCTTTTCTTTCTGACGTGTGCTTTCCAGCGTAGCTTAGCGTCTAACATAACACCTGGGTATTTAGCTTTATTTTAGTAAGGTGTTTGCTTACTACTTATGGTTACAGGTAAATGCTGGTTATATTTGTTTGTGAAGTTTATATAAGTTTATTTGGTTTCATACAGTTTGCTCCGCCATCTCTTTGTCCAGTCATTCACCTCATTTCGGGTGTTTTGTAGTTTTACTGTAGCTTCTTTCTTGCGTTCTCCAACTGCCAAAATAGTACTGTCATCAGTGAGTCTAGCTATAGTGTTATTTTTGAGAGTAGGATCACATGTACTTAACCCTAATCAACTTAAATTTCTTGCAGGTCACCTTCAAGAGCTTTTGAACCAGGAAATTATTCAGCAGTCGGATAGTCCTTAGGCGACGCCCATCCACATGGTGGCTAAACCAGATGGATCTTGGAGGGTTGCCGGAGACTACCGCAAGCTGAATGCTGTTACGGTACCGGACTGCTTTTCCATCCTATTCATGCAGGACTTCATTGCAAAGCTGCTTGGATCTCGGATTTTCAGCAAGTTGGACCTCAAGAAAGCATATTTCCAAATTCCGATTCATCCAGAGGATGTTCCCAAGACAGCCATTACCACACCTCTTGGTGCTTTTCAATACTTAAGGCTGAACTTTGGATTACGGAACGCGCCAAGTTCTTGGTCAAGATTTATCTCGCGGGCTTCATCGAAGCCAAGTTTCATTTTTTTTATCTTAATGATATTTTAGTAGGTATTCGGTTAAAACGAAATGGAACATTTCGACTATCTTCCACTTCTTTTGAGCGGTTACATAAAAATGGGTTACTTCTCAACATAGATAAATGTGTTTTCGCTGTTCCGGAACTGGATCTTTTAGATTTAGGGCCTCACGTTTCCCCTGAAGGAATTTCCCCTCAGTCTTGTAAGGTTCAAGCGATCAAGCGAGTTTCCAGTACCTACCAATCAAAAACAACTTCGCAATATATTATATTATAGGATTGATTATTTATTACCATAGATTCATTCCTCATTGGGCAGATCTGTTAGCTCCCTTGAACGTATTAGTGATTCCAGGTAAAGCGACCACCAAAACAGTTAATTTCACAAAGGACCAGTTAGAAGTTTTCCTTTCGGCTAAAAATGAATTAGCTAATTTAACGCTGTTAGTGCATCCTATTCCAGATGCCGAGATTAGTATTGCTGCTGACAGCTCATCAACCATTATTGGAGCCGTGTTGCAGCAACTTGAAGATGGTATCTGGAAGCCCTTAGCGTTTTATAGTAGGAAATTATCGCCTACGGAACAAAAATACAGCATCTTCTCGCGTGAATTGCTAGCAATTTATTTTGCCGTTAAAAGGTTTCGTTATTATATTGAATATAGGAAGTTTTGCGTCTTTACAGATCATCAAGCAATCTGTTCAGCGATTCAGGGTTCTGCAGATCGTTATTTGCCACGGGAATTCCGACATATAGAATTTATTTCCACGTTTACGACTGATATTCGTCATCTGCAAGGAACTCAAAACGTCGCAGCGAATGCTCTTACTAGGATTTCCGCGATTTCTTCTCTTAATAGCGTCGATTTGGACAAATTAGCTATGGCCCAGGTAGACAATCTCGAGCTTCTTGAATTGCGTCAGCAGTCAAATTTTAAATTTATTTTATCACAAACGGTGCGTGGTACAAAAATTTGGGTAGATCAGAGTCATGGCGGTTTGCGACCCTTCTTTCCCGCGGAATTTCGTTTCGCAATTTTTAGGCAGTTACATGAGTTGGCACACCCTTATACGAAAGCGTCTCAAAAACTAATTTGTCAGAGATTTCTTTTGAGGAACATGCGTCAAGATGTCAAAAATTATCCTGTGACAGTTGTCAAGGTAACAAAATTTCACGACACACTAAAGGTTCCTTACAGCCAATCAATGAGCCAGATAATAGATTTTGTAAAATTCGTCTGGACATCCTCCATTTGTCCTCTTGTCAGGGGTTTAAGAATATTTTAATAGTCATTGGTAGATTTAGTAGATGGCCAAAGGCAATTCCCCTTAAGTCGACTCTAGCTGAGGAAGTAATTGAAGCCTTTATTTACGGTTGGGTTTCCCGTTTTGGGGTTACACATTCGTTGCCACTGATAACGCCACGCAGTTCACCTCTTCACCGTGGATGGAATTTTTGAATAGTTTTGGCATTCGTCATGTTAAATCTTCTATTCAGCATCCCATGAGTCAGGGAGTTGTGGAACTATTTCACCGCCAGTTAAAGGAAGCACTCAAGTCGGTTGGTTCGGCGGAGTGGGTTCACCATTTACCGTTAGTTTTGCTAAGCTTACGGTTTGCAGTCAAGGAAGAAGTCGGTGTTTCTTCGTCGGACATTTTATATGGCACAGCGCTTCGCTTGCCGGGTGATTTTTTTCAAGACTCGCATTCCTCTAATGATGTTAACATTCCAAATTTTGTAATGCAACTTCGCAAACTCATGTCACGGGCGAAATTTTTTTTACGAAGACTTACAATACCTCTAATACTCCCAAGGAATTTTTTCAGTGACGCATGTCTTTGTACGCAATTATTCTCATACGTTAGGATTAAAGCAGTCGTATTTAGGTCCTTGTATTTTTGTTTATACAATCTGTTTTCTTTTTTTCTTTTTTTTTTAGATCCATGGCACACTTCTATCCTGTTCGTTCCTGTGCGTTTTGCTTCCGTTTTTCCGTTCCAGTTTAATTTAATTTAGCTTTAAGGATTTTCTGTATTATTCTATCTCACTTGTATTAGCCTTAAGTTTTTCTATTGTTCAATGCTAATTTGTTATTTTTAAGGATTATTTAAAAAAATGTTTTCCAAATAAGGGTTCTTTAACTACCACAATCGTTCCAAATTTTTGATAACGTCTGTAATGTGGTTAAAAATTTTGTTTCGAACACGTGATTGTGGAAGTTTTCCCTTTAACATGCGCTTTTTTCTTTTTGTTTTGAGGGAGAGGGGGGACGTAAATGTAGTGCACGCGCACTACATTTATCAGGTCACTTGTTTTGGGTTGGTTATATTTTGTGTTTGTTTGTATAGTTACAGCAAATCCTCTATTTTGTACAGTCACAAATAAATCCTGCTCTCCAATTTTATCTTTTAATTCAAATATATTTGGTGTTCGGACCTTTAGTAGGGTCCTAGCACCATAGTATCCAAGCTTTTTGTATTATTGTATTAAGTAACGCGGGGCGGGGATGGCTCAGTGGTAGAAGAGCCAAGCTTTGGATGTAATAGTCCAAAAGCTTCCCGGTTCGAATCTCTCCAGGGTCGGAAATTCTTCTAATTCCCTAATTCAAATCAATAGCACTGCTCGTGTTACGATCCCACTAGAGGAATAACAAGATCATATACACAAAAGATACACCACACGCCAGCAGGTTATGAACGGGTTCGCACCAACACGGTAAGCCGCAGAGTCGGGCCCTGTTGCGCAATTCACAAACGAACTTAGCCTTGTTTCACACTTAACTTTCTTAACTTTCTTGTTTCGTGTTCTTCTTTAATATTTATGTCGTGAAGGCCAACAGCCCAATCTGACAACAAACAGAAAAGAGATTTACATTGCAGTGATATGTTCTAGAAAAACTTTAAAGCCACTTACCCCATAACGCTGCCGAATACAAAAAAATAGTGATTAAGTAGCCTTAGATATACGTGGTTAAAGATTTTAGAACATATTTAGAACCACTCTGTATAAGCCTGACGAATATTTTACAAAAAAGGGCCACCAAAACATTAGAAATTCCAACTCAACCCAAAACATAAGGAAAGAAGTAGAAGAGTGAACGACTGCCATCTTCCATATTAGACTTGAGTATGTGGTTGAAATTCAAAATTGTGTATATATACATAAAGGGAATCAAAAGAAGGAAAGAGTAAACTTTATAAGCTTTACTGTCACCATCTCTAAAAGAAATTCCACAAAATTTAAAAACCACCTGTATCTTCCGAAAATAGTTTCTACTGCTAGAAGTTTGTATACCTAGGTTAACTAATTTCGCCATCTTCAATTTGAACGACTAATCGTCTCGAAATGACAACCCTCGAATATTGAAGTAACACCGGTAAAAAAGTTACACAGAAGGTCTGATATCTACTAACCAGGGCAGAAAGTCGAATAATCGCGAGTAGAATTTTAACTTAAAAAAAAATTATTCGAATTATAACTACATAGTTTCAATTCACTGAAAATTTGTGCATTTCATATTTTACATAATATTCAACATTATAAGGGCATACGTAATTAGTACACAGATATACAATTGGTTAAAGCCAATTCTGCTTTCAGAGGGTGAATAAGTGTTTAAGTGATAATAAATTATGAACCTATAATGAGCTTAATCACACAATCATTTCCCCCACGACTTAATACGTAAATAGCGCCACGTTGCTTCTAAGTTTCAATATTAGAATAACGTCTTATGCCATAATTTTAATCGGAAAAGTTTGACATTTAGTGGTGCTTGTAAAATGATGAACTGTAATTTTTAAACGATTTATAAATAACATCGGTTTTTTTTCGGCAATCACAATTATGTTGGACAGATAATTGAGCTCCGTTTATTAGTTAGAATAAGGTATTGTAATAGCACAACTTTGAAATTAATAGAAGTTTTTTTTAATTAAATTAAATACAGGGTTTAAATAAACTCTGCAGAACTCCTTACCGCCACGATATCGTGGAACTCTAAAAGTTTATTTAGGTTTTTATACCACCGCCTTCAATCACTCCTAAATATAGGGTTTTAATGAATACATCTTACAAATGTAGGGAATCCTAAATAGACCAACTTTTAATATGCAACTCATATCCAGAAACGCACCGTTTTCGAGCTACAAGTTATTACAATAGTAGTTATCTAACAAAATGTTACGAACATTTTTGTCAGGGTACTCGTATGTTACTAATGTTTTTGTGAGATTAGATTGTGCTGGTTTTTGCTCATAGTTAGTTGTGACCTGTCAGTTTAGTTTACTTTAACAGTGTATTATAGATGAATAATGAATGAGCATACTTTCCGCAATTTCGCTAACATAGTGTTAATCGTGCTTTGGAGGGTACGTAAAACCATCGGTCCCGGTTGTCATACAAACATCTTTCTTATAAACCATGTAGTGGAACTTCTCTTCTCTGTTCGACGGGTTAGGTTAGCCTCCTGCCCGGCATACGTGCAAAGAGGGCTTATAGAACCTACTCCAATGTAGGTAATAAACAGGCCATTGGCTTATAATCAGAAGAAGAAGAAGGTGTTAATGTACGGTTAAGGTCGTTGCATTTCGCATTGCAAAAACCAGTAAGCCACATACAATTACTGACGATCTGATTTTATCAGCAACTGTTGAAATGGTGAAAATTATGGTTAGAGTAAAAGAGGCACACAAGCCGAGAGCAATACCCCTCTCAAATAATACTATCACTTTCATGTAAAGTACTAGTAAGTATGAGATTAACTGGGAAAATGCGTTGCTATATGTACCGCTGGCGCCAAAGCTATGACAGAACATCGATCTGGTCTTATTGTCACATTAAGAGAGATATTGCCAAATGCTACATGATTACACTGTCTTTTACACCGAGAAGCTCTTGGATCAACGTCTTTACCTTATGAAATTGATTATGTTATGAAAAAAGTCATTAAAGTGGTAAATTCCATCTGCATTGCAGACTCGTATTTTTCGAACAATTTATGAATAC
>JABXWE010045593.1:0-13532 GCA_014611495.1 Limonius californicus
CAAGAAAACCCCATTTATATACTATGCTAGGTTACGGCAATTGAACCTGCTAGATGTGTGTTTTGCACTACGTTTCAACCGCTTATTATTACCCCCAGGGTGGTACCTTCAGGTGTATGTTTAAGTTTAGTCTGGCTAAATCTCAATCTCAAATCTCAATCTCTGGAAATCTCGTATTGTACTTGCAGTCGTAATGTTATATACAATTTAGTTAGATAGTTTCTATTTCACTCACACACAAAAAACCTAACTTGCTTGCTAAAATGAGTAAGACAAAGCTAGTAATAATCAATAATTTATGTACATTGTGCCACAACTGGATTATCTATGTTGTCAACAATCCGGATTACAAAGACTGCTATGAACTGGATTATTACGTCTGTGCTCTTAATGGTTTTGTTGAAATTTCGTCTGCAACTAGAAAAAAAACAGTTTTCTTTAGAACGAACATTTTTATGATGATATTAAGTTAATTGTTACTTATTAAAACGGAAAGCATTCCTGATTCAACGATTATTTTTACTTTGAACGTATTTAGTAGGCTTACAAGTGTTTGGACAAATGTCCAGATGCTGCCGTTGACTATAACCAATTCGAATGTGTTGTATAAAATAGGAAGTGTTAGCAAAAAGGGATAAAACAAAGCCAGTAACAGTAAATTAATAATCGTGAGAAATATGTCCTGCATCTGGATTATTAAGTCGGCAGTTGCTGATTTTCTTTCTGCAGCTGCAAAAAACAATTCTCTTTAGTACTAACTTTTTTGTGGTCCTTTTGATTTAATTGTTGCTGCGTGGTGTACATCCTAAAACGGAAAACATTCAAGATTGCAGTGGAACAAAATTTCTTTTGATTTTTGATTTGATTTTCGGATGCTTCATCCATTGACTATAATCAATTCAACTTCAAAATTCAAATGTTTTATGAAATGGAAAGCGTTACCAAATGGGGTCAATCACAGAGTCACCTTATTTTTAATTAATGTTTTAGAGTAGCTACTGTTAGGTTTATAATTATTAATGAGATAATATACGTATTACATAGTTACGATGTTAGTTAGCAAAATTCTTACTTAGCCGCTAATTTATGCGTTATTCTACATCGAAATAAACCATAGGGCCTGGACATTTGTTTTGTTAGGTTAATATTGTTGTAAAAGTGGTATTTTTCAATTTTATTTTATCAAAGATATTAAAGTGTATTACCGAGAAGATAAAAAATTAACCCTGAGATGTGTGATTGTTTGCAGGTTTGCTGCACGAAATTACATATTTCTTAATAGTTCTTTAATCTGATATTAATGGCAGTATATTGCTATTGCTCAACGGATCTATTAATTTTTTTAATATCCCTATCTACTAATGTTTGATAATAAAACAGCCATTCGTCTTATTTACTGCCCGATTTAACTACCTGTATTTCAGATTTCGATATTAAAAAATTCTAATTTTGACGAGAAAAGTATCGAAACAGCCTTTTTTGCACAGAACTAAATTATAAAACTGCTTTGGGCATCACCATTACGTAATCAGCAAATAGTATAATTTACCTCCGTGCTGTTCCAGGAAGAGTTTAATTTTGCAGAATTATGAATAACGTTTGCGTTAAAATTCTGGAAAACCCATGAATGGTTGTTAAAAACGAATTTCTGTAGAGGAAGGACTGTGATTAAATGACAGGAAGTCGAGGTGTGTCCTTGCAAATAAAACACCAAACAACGTGAGCATCTCTGATTATTGTGTTTTATAAAAATACTTGCTTAAATATCTGGGCATTTAAACCCAAACCAACCGTGCAATGAAACTTGTTTACAGAATTAGAATCTGCTATTTTAACGCGTAACTAAATCAGCGCGCTGCTATAGTCCCATTGGAAAGTATCCAATAAAATACCTGCAATACTGATACACAAACACATTGCGCCAGACCAGACACTGGGACGTCTTGGTCTTTTACTGGCTGTAAACACGCTGTGGTGTTTACGATCAGCGAGATTTCATTGTCATTATTACTATTATTATTATAATTTGTCATTAAATGTAGCCTTTAAGCACTATTTCACAATTCCCGCAGTTCTCCTCAACGGTTTATGAATCAATATGCAGTTTGTTTCAGTTCTCACGGATAATCATGCGGCATTTAATTACCTGGGTGGTTTCAGTTTTGTTACCACATAATAATAAGATCATGTTTTGTGCAACTGCTTGAAAATTATGTAGAGCAGTAAAAACGTGATACTGTCGGCATTATGTTAAATCCGTATGCCATTCGCCAGTTGTAGAAAGTTAGCCTTACGATGCATTTCCAAGGTTTTAATTTAGTACTGCAACTGCTGCAATAATCAATTTCTTCCCAATTGCGCCAGGAATCTATACAGCGACCATACATTTTTTTAGTACAGAAATATATCGTAATTTTCTGATATATATGCAGAATGTTTAAAATAACAGCTCGGATCATTTATCTATGTACGGTACTCATCCAAACAAAGAAAAAGTATGAAAACTAAAATTTAAGTTTTTATTTATTATTTGTTCAATGGACACAATTGTATCCCTACCATGTCCAACAGGTACAAGTCCTTACTGCTTCAGGAATGGCCTTTTTTAGATTTGTACTGAGCAAGGTTGCAGAAAATCCAAACTTTGCTTCCAATATTTTATTTACCCATTAAGCTACTCTTACAAATAACAGTATTTATAATCTTGAATAAAAAATACTGAGCTTTAAATTTAAATAAAATTGCAGTCCTTCTGCATTTTATTTATGGAGTTCCTGGGTAAACAAACAGCAGATGCGATCAGAACTCACTGGCGGCGACAGACAAGTGACATTCAACAGTTAATAAAGCACAGACTTGCCGATCTGTCAATAAATATTGGACGATTGTACTCACTGGGGTCCTTCAGCCCCCTACTCCTGGGATTGGGATTCGCACAAGATGCGGATGCTCATCTACCGGTTAGCTGATGTGGCCGCAGCCATTCGTAATCATAGATTAATCACTACATGCATATCTTCTGGTGCACCAAGCGAACCATGCAACTGGATTATGTCCAATCACACACTCTGTTATTCACAGGGAATCGCAGGGCGGCATTCCTCGTTAGTCCCACATGCAAAGGGGAGAGTATAAATGAGCCACCTTAGCCACGTAAAAGTCAGCCGATAGTCTCCTGGCATTGATGTAACATTCATAGTAATAATAACAATTCAAACTAGGCGCCTTCACGAGACTACATCTGCCAGCTGACTACCTTCCCCAATCTTTGCTAGAGGTTTAATGATTAAACATGCCACACTTATTACTTACTTTTATAGCTAGTTATAGTCACTACGCTACTGTTTCCAACAACTACTTACATAGGTAAGTACATCAATCTTTCATAATAATGATAGTAGGGCCCAGCGCTTGTAAACTTAATAACAAATAGTAATGGGTATTCGGGTAAATACATATAATAATTCGTGGGATGTATACCATAACCTCTCTAGCGCAATCTGTACATACACATACAAACATGCGATGCCACTGTCGCTACATCTGAGCTTGCTTTTGCGGAATGCAGCCCATATTTATATATAAAATGGTAACACTAATGTCGTACATCACCCTAACATCGGCAATAGTCGCACCTCAATCAGTTAGTAGGTTCGCAAACGCTATTAATAAGTAATTACGCCCAAAAATATGCAAGCTAACGCATAGGTACCAACAACACTGTCTTCAGTAGACTGCCATCCTAACCCTGCTTAACACCCTGCTATCGCTTGTTTTTCCATCACATTCCAAGAAACACTTGCTTGTCCGGCCTCTCGTTCAAACCTTTTTAATCTTTGCCGGATGTTATTCATTTGTTCAACGAACATTCAAGTAATATTCACAGTACACAAAAACCACTGCCTAACAATCTTTATAATTATCATGTGTGTGTACACGAAAATCCTCAGTCTGTTGTCCAGTGAAGACATCAGCATCGATTTTTGTTAAATGTTTGGCTGGGTGCTTTGGAAGACCATCTTATAAGAGCCAGTATTTTTACTAAATTGTTTGACTGGTGAACTGTCTCTTGACTTCTATAATAACACGTTACCCCCACTATTGGAAGACGTGCCTCTGAATGATAGGGTTCGTCTGTGGTGTGTGTACGGTATGGGGTTCATCGACATTCTGGTCTGATGCTATGATGTTGTGAGACTTTAGAATGTTAATACGAATATTATTTATTATTATGGAGCTTAACCTGCCTGGTGTGAGTGTATACGTGTGGAGGCTTGTTACTCCTCTAGTACGACCGTGACACGAGAAGTCCTATTAATTTGATCCCCAATAGAGTGATTAGAATCGGAAATCGTTTGGACTATTACATCCAAAGTCTGACTCTCTTACCACTGAGCCAGCCCAGTTCTGCCAATAGAAATATATCGTTGTAAAGTACATAAGCGATATTTGAAATATGAGAAATTTTACATGAAACGTAAAGTTCTGTTTTGGAAATTCCTACTAAGATCCCGGGAGGTTGTTTTTCGGATCCTTTTGTTTAACATACATTAAAGTATGTCTTGGAGGACACCACTGATTTCAAACACAATTACAAGATCTACGCAAAAAAGTTCTGAGACTAGACGTACAAATAGAGGAAAATATAATTGTTTTAAATTTCGGCGTTATCCCTTTCAGGGTAGTGTAGTCCCTTTGTACAGTTATACATCACTGCCATAACTTTTGCCACAATTCGAATGCTATCTATATATATATTATTGTAACGTTGTAATTTGTAAAGCGTCTAACAGAGGACATCAGCGCAAACGGCCTGAACTGCCGCCAGAGGGCAATTTTTTTCTCCATCATGATAACGCAGTCGGTCACATAGCTTTAGAATGTGACCGTCGGTCCCCAATCTCCATATTCCTTAGATTTTCCTCTTATGACGTCATCCTCTTCTCCAAAATGAAGTCGAAGTGCGTGGGTCGTCATTTTCAAACCGCAGAAGAGATCGAACTGAAATTGCAGATAGTACTTGACAGAATTGCAGAACGTGACTTTGGGAGAGTTTTCGAGCAGTAGCGCTGGATTGATGTATAAGGTATAGCAGCACAAGGGGGCTAGGTTCTTTGAAGGAGACGGTGGCCAAATATAAAAAAAGTATGATTTCATTTTTATTTTTTTTATAGTCCTACTCTGGAACTTACTGATGGCACCTCGTATATCGTTGTTTTTGCTCAAGTGCAATGCGCACATTTCGTAGATAAAAACGCAGTATTGTAACGTTTGTTAAATTTGTAAACGGGGGAAGTCCCGCTACAACTAGGTCACGTTAAAAGATACAATATCGAACCAAGGCGGATTATTATTTCAAAACATACATATATTTGTTAATCGTATAATATACAAATTATTGTTAATAGAGTTAAGGTAAAATCATCAAAATTAAAGAACGAGAACGAGTGATTGCGCGTTGTACATTTTTATTTAATAGTTTGTTTCTGGTGTTGAGACTTGCCACAACACTAGAATATGTTTTCCCGCACTCTCCCTTTAGAAAGTAAGATTTTATTGTTTAGTTTAGTTTTACATTTTACAGGTAGTAGTCTGAAAAGCGACCATTATTATTTATTGATCGGGCTCATCTTCAAAGTTTTCTACGATTTTATAATTTTTGTCTTACTGCTAAAACCGGTTAATTGTAGAGCATTAGAATTCTAACACGTAGAAAAATTTTTGAGAATAACAGTTACCAAAATAGCGCGTCTCCAAAGTTCTTGATATTTAAAAATGTCAGCAATGTTCAGGCTTCATACAGGTTAGAAATGCCCACAATATTTCAGTCCCTACATTGTAAATCTGTATTAAGGATTTACTAAACAGCAAGTTTTTTTGAAAAAATTATAACCGGAAACAGATATTGGTTGCACTATTGTTATTTTAAATTACGAGTGTCACATTTAAGTATCTTATTATATTTTCTTTAGCTAATTATACTTCAACTGCACTTGGGTGCACTTCCTTGGCTTTAGCGGGTACGTCTCATGCATGTGGAATTTATGCTTAGCGAATGTGAAGGAGTCTGATAGTATTTTATAAATCTAGAAGCTGGGTATGCCAGTGTAGTAATTATTTTGGCAGAATTTTTATAACTAATCCATGTATTTTATAAATGTAGAAGCTGGGTATGTTAGTGTAGGAATTATTTTGGTAGACTTTTCAGAACACGCCCCATATATTTTTTTATTTTTATATCAGTTGATTCATCATTTATGTGCTAATAGACGATAATATTTACACCTGATAAGGTGGATTTCTTCAAAAAGATAACCTTCTAAAGTTGTTTATGAGACTTGTGTTTAAACGACATAATTAAAGTACGTCAACTTATTGATTACAGTGCGTACAAAATACGCCTTTTGCTGGTTAATCCGAACAAAAACGCTTGCGTAGCCCGCCTGTCTACGTGTTTATAATTACTTCTAAACCCTCAGTATGCAGTTAATTGCACTTACTGAAGGAGAAAACAGGAAGACGCACCACGCGTCGCGTACCTGACCATTAGCTGAAATAAAACGTCCTGGAACTATAGCCAGCCTGTCTATGCGAACCATAACTCATTAGACACAAAATAGGCTCATTCTGCTTACTGAATAAATTCATATATCTGGTTTTGCAATTGCAAAAACTGGTAATTCAGTACCTCGATGCAAGTTGCAAGTAAACATTTTCCCAGTGGATTGAGAATCCATGTGAATTCTGAGTCTTTTTTCATAATTAATGGTGTTTAGTGAAAGTATTTCCGTTTACTGTTTATTGGCAATTAATCACATATGTAGAAGTGATTGTGAACTTTGCTGTTTTGCCGAACGCATTCCCTTTACGTGAACAATTTAACGTTTCTACAATGATAATGAAAATTGAACACGACAGCCGATTATTCGTGATGATTAATTTAATAGTTAAAGCATTAGCGCTATTGTTAATGAATAACAAATCGCTGATTTAGTAATAGTCATCAATAGAACTGGGAGTGGTATTGATACTTAATTAAAGTAAGGATACTTTGACTAGTATCGCGAATTGATATCAGTATTCAAAATTATCAAAACATTGAAAGTATCAAAACATAAAGGGCATGAGAGTTATTGTAGATAATAAAAGCATCAACGTTCCTACATTAGGTAATATTATATCGGGCACTTTTAAAATTAGATAACGAAAAAATATGTACATCATTCGTAGATTTTAGTAAACAGAAATTCCAAATTCGGCAAATCTCCTGATAAATTAATAAGTATGGCAACACGGCTACTAGTAGTTTATAAAGTAAAAACTTACAATTTTGTATGGTATTTGTACTACGTACTTTGTTCTTTACTATTTCGATATTTTTATAGTTTCATACCTTAATATTTACAATATTTTCAATACTATGTTACTGTCTATTCATCGATACTATTATATTTTTGATACTTTTGCGTTCGGCCCGTATTTTTTGTTTTTCACCAAATATTAATAGTTTAGGACTATTGTTTTAACGCTTGGTGGCTTTTCAAGTATGTACATATATGTTGTTTCGGGTTAACAACTTCTACAACCAAAATTACTTTATCATATCAGTTATTGCCATCAAACATGGAAATTATTGTAGATATAAAAGCATCAAAGTTCCTACTAATTGAAATAATATTTAAACAAGCACTTTCAAAATTAGACAACAATAATAATTATTCAGTGGATTTGTAGATTGTTAGTAAAAAGAAAATCAAAATTCAGCAAGTCTCTTGAAAAATTGATAGGTCTGGCAACACTGCTACTAGCAGTTTATTGCGTAAAAGCTTATAATTTTGTGTAGTATTTCTATTACGCACTATGCACTTCAAATCGATACTACGATACTTTTGCGTTTTTATTTTTCACCAATATTAATAGGTTAGGACTATTGTTTTAACGCTTGGTGGTTTTTCAAGGTTGTGTTGTTTTGTGTAAACAACCTCGAAACCAAAATTACTCGAACCTTCACATTATACGTGCTAGCGAACAAAACCATTATTGCCAGATTGGAAAGTTAGGTACGCAATAAACCTTCTTAGTATTTTAAAAATTTAACCGCCTCGTAAATTTTTTTTGGAGTAGAAGTGTTTACGCTTGCTGTGGTTCGGAGCCCGCGTTAAGCTGTAGGTCCTCTATATCTGTGCTACTGTAAACGAGCAACACAGGCATAGGAGAGAAGATCGCTACGTTTCGTAAAAGATAGAGCACTCGAAGAGAGAACTTTTGAAATTAATGAATCTATGGCATGTTTTAAAATTATTAAAACATTGAAAGTATCAAAATATAGATAATAAAAACATTAGAGTTCCCACTAAATTAGATATATTTTATTATTATTCCGTCGATTCGTAGATTTTAGTAAACAGACTATTTTAATTCGGCAAAACTCCTGAAAAACTGATAGGTCTGGCAACACTGCTATTGGTAGTTTATTATGACAAATCTTATAATTTTGTATGACATTTCTACTACGTACTGTGTACTTTGATATTTTTCTTACTTTTATAGTTCAATACTTACGACATTTCCACTGTTGCCAGATTGAAAAGTTAGGTACCCTAGAAACCTTAGTATTTTAAAAATACCAGGTTTGAAATTAATGAAGTTATACCATGTGTTTATTGCTTTTATTGCAAAGTATGCTCAAACATTGTTGATGATGGATAACAAACCAGTGATTTCGTAACAGCCATCTACCATGGAATAGGCTCTGTCGCAATTTTGTGGGTTTTACAAAAAACACTGCAAGAATCAAAGCGTTATGTGATACAGAAATTCGCAACTAATATTTTCAAGCTGGAAATGGTTAAGCCAATCAAAAATTGCTCGTTGAATCATAAACATAACCTCACACCAGTACCACAAACAACAAAGAACTTGCACCTTGTATTATTCTCGGCTGTCGAGGTGGCACAGGGAGCTGAAGGGGATTTTACTTCCTAGGAGGAAACGTAAACAATAAACAAACAAGCAGCAACTACTGTCTGCTTTGAAAACATTTACTAATATAATTGGGTTGACTAAAAATAAGTATTAAAATTTTAATTCTGTAATTAAAAATGTGTGGTGGTAGCTCAGTTGGTAGAGCGCTCGCTTTCTGAATAAAACGTCGATTCTGGCTTGGGTTCGAAAACTAAGCAGAACTATGCAGATTTATAAAAATCTTGTCTGCAACCCACCACACACAATTTCCCAATCCGGCTTGCAACCGTGGGATCTTAATGCTAAAAACCTTCTCTGGAATTTCTGTCGTTCGGATTCGACGTTAAACTGTAGGTCCCCCTGTTTCTACCTTAGCGCTGAGAAGAAACACGTGGCAGAGAAGAGGCCGACGCCCAGCAGTGGGACGGAAAGGCTGTTGATGATGAATTAAAAATTACTTTTTAAGAAAGCCCATATTCAATTGCAGGCAGCTGTTATTAAAAAATGACACTGATTAATTATAAAAACAATAAATCAAATCCAATCTTGCTATGATTTTCACTTTTTGTTATTTTATGCTATAATTTAGTGCAGCATATTCTCAATGCGGAAGAACTGTTTTTATGCAGAATAGTAATGCAGGAATTTCAGTGTCAAGTAGGCAGATTTTCTCAAAGGACGCACTAGGCCGCATTCCTGTCTCATGCCATCTCGTGGGCCGATTACAAAACGTGGGCTCGCAAACATATCCGTTGTTGCCAGATTGAAAAGTTAACAAGAAATTCGGTACTTTGGCAATTGAACGTTTGAAATTTTAACCTGTGTATGCACAAATGTTGGTTGTTGTGTATAAGTAACATAGAGTCCGTTCCTATTGATAAGGCGAAAGTAAAGGACGCGCGCTGGAAAAAAATTTGCGTTGTAGTCTATATTTTACCCATAGTTTACAACGCAACTTAAGCCGATTCAATGAGCAGGTAGATGAGAGTATGTTGCAAGCCAGTGATTTGTCTGCAAGCCTTATGAATTGGAACAGGCTGTAATAAATCAGAGAATCTATCAGCTATTAGTTGTAATGTCCTGAACGAATTTTTATTTATGGTCGAAATTCATATGGCAACACTGTTTCAGATGTTTGTGGAAATACTTCTTGTAGTTTTTACTAAATTAGCTAAATGGGTTTCGCTGTAATCACTACTAAAGCCTTTTCCGTTGATGTATGCATCTAAATTAGATATTCAAATAAAGGTCTCTTTTTAAATATGAGAGTGAAAATTATACTTAATATCGCAAATACACTTTGTTAACATAAATTCCATATTCGAATAAGGCGATTTCAGGAGATTTAGATTTATCCTATTCAATTTTCCTCATATGTAAAATCTAGAATCATAAATTCCGAAGAATTCTTTTATTGTATATTTTCGTTTCCACATGAGCAATGCATCTTTCTGCTGCGCATTCTTTCAGCCGGTGACATTTTCGCGATATCACAGCTTTGTTTACCGCGAATCCTTGAGTTGAGTTTTACTACATTTAAGGAAATCTAGAAGTGAACTTTCTCGGGCCGTTGTCGCAACAAAAAGTTACATCCTCGGGATATCTATAAATTAAGTCCTTAGTTTGGCGCGATCGTATATCTGTAAGTCTTTATATAGAAGAACGGCACTGTGGTAGAATCTAAAATGCGCTTGCTTACCGCGGTTGACGCAGAATAATAGGTCTTCCGTAAGCAGAAATAAAAGAAGCGCGGTATCGAGGAAATTTATGAGATGTAAAAGGCCAAAAGAAGCTGCTTTTCTAGTCGGAAATATTTGCAATTGTTAATGCATTTCACTTGAAGAATTTGACCCTATATGGTGGTAGCCCATAATTCAGTTTCACTCCTGTGCTATTGTGTATAGACAGTGTAGAAGCAACAAGGAAATTTCGAAAATGTAGGAATTTGCAGATATGTCAAAGGATAGGTAGAAAATATTCTATTAGTTTTATTTCCTTTTTGAGTAAAACATTGGACATTAGTAATGTTTCTAGTATGATCACGTTTGTTCGTAGAGATGTGGAAATATTTGCGTGTGGTTGTCATCGTTCCAATGTCGAACCAACATACAAAGCGTAGATACGAGAAAGTCTTGCCCTATTTGGCTATAAAATCAATGGGTAAGTTGACTGACAACGCTACTATAGAGAACAAAATACAACAAAACTCTAATTCGATTATAACGAAACCTACTAGACTGCAAATATTTGCTATATTCGTTACACATAATATTCAGAAAGCGTATAAAAATTATTTAAATGATTAGAAGCCAAAATTGGTATGTTTATCACCAGGAAAAGTGCTAGTGTGGTCCAGTGGTTAGAGCACTGCTCCGGTGGGAAAGGTTGGGAGTTCAAACCCCCCGACTCGATGCCTGTCGGACGGCCTATCCAGTCCCTTTAAATAATTGGATACCTGCGTTCGAATGAGCAAGGGGTATTAATACAGTTGTCTAATATGTAGTGCTCATCACATCACCACGAGTCATTAATTTGGCACGCGACAATCGGATGTTAGAGTAAGGATATGGGAACT
Organism: Limonius californicus; assembly: GCA_014611495.1. Lineage (NCBI taxonomy): Eukaryota > Metazoa > Arthropoda > Insecta > Coleoptera > Elateridae > Limonius > Limonius californicus. Next base: position 11,540 of record JABXWE010045593.1, read on the forward strand.
CCGACCTCTCGCCTTGCAGGCCAGATCCCTTAACGGGCTGTAGCGCCTCGCCATTATTATCACCAGGAAAAATACATTTTCACGTTTAATTCCCAAAATCTTACATTAGCTATTAAATACTACAAAGATAGCATATGCGTACATAGATAAATGCCCATAGTTGCTATAGCGATATAAATATTGTTATAAATAAATCGTTAGTAGTCAGTTTGTACCGTCTAAGAGCTTTTAGAACTAAATATTTTGTCACTATAAGAATTTCAATTCAATAAAAATGTCATTCATTGGAGGATTATCTAAAGTGCAGTGGTAACATCTTTTGTATCTCGGTATGGTGCACATAAATACATCACAAAATTGAGCGATCCAACCTAGAAAATTTCAAGAACTTATCTTTTGGTTGTTTGGGGTAAATATATTATATTGAAAATTCAAATATTTTAATCTTTTGCTTGATATTTCCAGGACTAACCAACGCTGTAAGCAAGTAGTACATTACAGTAAATGCGACTCCGAACATTTACTGTACAAATGTTGTGTTACTACAACTACAACAAACAATGGTAATTAATACTATGTCTTCGTTTTCTGCAGCGGTTAAGAAGCACGTGCTGTAAAGTTTTGCGGATATTTATTTTTCTCTATTGGTTTACTCTGCTTCTTCCTAAAATAGCACCATATAACTTTAAAGACTTTCTCAGTTCGTATCTCACGGTATGTACTAAAATTGAACTGAGACCTACAGCTTAATGTGGGCCTCGAGTCGCAGAAGTACAAAGATTTCACTTTCACAAAAGCTTTACTGGGACATTTCAGATGTTTAAAGTGAATCCCAAAGTCGCTAACTTCCAAACAACGTAACATAACCCCACACTTGAGTCTGTTGGTAGTCGGTTAAAGCTTTCCACTGAAATAATTCAATATAATTCAATTGCTTATAATTGATTCATAATTTCTTTAAAACTGAAGCCCTATCATTCTAAGAAAAGTTTAATGGAAAGCTTTTTAGAAATAGTTAGAATTAGTCGTGGGTCCTATATTGCCACTCAACGTTTCTGCTCCATTGATTTTGTACTTACCCAGTTGCATGCGTTAAAACATCTAGAGCTGTTAATGTGCTTATTACCCGATCTTAATAGCAAGCAACAGACTGATTTGGTATTTCTATTAAGTTAGACTATAAAAATACTACATTTTGCAGTGGGTGTTCAGTAGTGACATTCGTGAGATTGTACAGTGGTAGTAACGCGGCTATGGTCCATTGCCCGGGCGGTCTAATTTTGAGGGTTGTAGGGACGTAGTCTCCCTGATGCTTTTTAAGTTTAAGGTCATCTTCTTTCTAAATTTTTAGGCGCACCAGCAAAAGCAATTATTGTTAAGTGAATATTTTAATTAAACCTTTCGCTGTTTACAATTCGAACCACTGCTAGCAGTCTTACTTTTTGAAATATCCAAATAAGGCAGATATCTACTTAGTTGCTTTATTACAATTTTTTCCTCGACCGAATATGTAGGAAGAGGCTTATTTAAAAATATTGCTTATTTTATTCATCATGCGACTCTGTTCAAGTTCGCAATTCAATCTCCCCTCCTCTTTCTTCACCCTTCTGCATACCGCTGGACTCAAATTCTGTACAAAAAAACTGTGCCAATTTCGAATTGGCTCTTCTTCTTCTACTACTTAGGTATAGACAATTATGGCTTAACGTGTACCGTATATATTTGTGAAAATATAGCAGCTAGCCACTTATGTATTGTATTTGCAAATATAGAATGAAACCAACAGAGTTTTGCCTGCAGACGGGGGGTGTTCTATATCACAAAATTGTTGTGGAATAACGAATAACATGAGCTTATCGAATAATTGGCATAAAAGTAAATGTTGAATAAACTAATACATATAGAAACAGGTCTAATTATTCAGCTTTCTGTGGAAATTTCATGAATAATTGTCGACTTCCTGATGGACATATTTTCATAATTAGAATTATCA
>JABXWE010045595.1:0-14284 GCA_014611495.1 Limonius californicus
ACTGATTTTCTACTTAATTCTTTGCAGACTAACAGCACAGTAAGTTGATGAAACACACATAAAAAAATTTAAAAAGTGCTGTAGATATATGAAAACCGTTATCTATGCGGCCGCTAATCATAAAACATACCTCTAATAAAAAAGAAGTTCCCTTAATTGGGATAATTCTGAACTGATTTTCTACTTAATTCTTTGCAGACTAACAGCACAGTAAGTTGATGAAACACACATAAAAAAATTTAAAAAGTGCTGTAGATATATGAAAACCGTTATCTATGCGGCCGCTAATCATAAAACATACCTCTAATAAAAAAGAAGTTCCCTTAATTGGGATAATTCTGAACTGATTTTCTACTTAATTCTTTGCAGACTAACAGCACAGTAAGTTGATGAAACACACATAAAAAAATTTAAAAAGTGCTGTAGATATATGAAAACCGTTATCTATGCGGCCGCTAATCATAAAACATACCTCTAATAAAAAAGAAGTTCCCTTAATTGGGATAATTCTGAACTGATTTTCTACTTAATTCTTTGCAGACTAACAGCACAGTAAGTTGATGAAACACACATAAAAAAATTTAAAAAGTGCTGTAGATATATGAAAACCGTTATCTATGCGGCCGCTAATCATAAAACATACCTCTAATAAAAAAGAAGTTCCCTTAATTGGGATAATTCTGAACTGATTTTCTACTTAATTCTTTGCAGACTAACAGCACAGTAAGTTGATGAAACACACATAAAAAAATTTAAAAAGTGCTGTAGATATATGAAAACCGTTATCTATGCGGCCGCTAATCATAAAACATACCTCTAATAAAAAAGAAGTTCCCTTAATTGGGATAATTCTGAACTGATTTTCTACTTAATTCTTTGCAGACTAACAGCACAGTAAGTTGATGAAACACACATAAAAAAATTTAAAAAGTGCTGTAGATATATGAAAACCGTTATCTATGCGGCCGCTAATCATAAAACATACCTCTAATAAAAAAGAAGTTCGCTTAATTGAGATAATTCTGAACTGATTTTCTACTTAATTCTTTGCAGACTAACAGTAACGTTAGTTGATGAAACGCGTTCGAAAATATTTAAAACGTGTCATAGACATATCAATACCGTTATTTATGTGGCTGCTAATCATAAAACATACCTCTAATAAAAACGAAGTTCGCCTAATTGGGATACTTCTGAACCGATTTCCTACTTAATTCTCTGCAGACTAACGGCACAGTAACTTGATGAAACACACATTAAAAAAATTTAAAAAATGGCGTAGATACATCAATACCGTTATCTAGGTGGCTTCTAATCATTAAACATACCTATAATAAAGAAGAAGTTCGCTTAATTGGGATAATTCTGAACTGATTTTCTACTTAATTCCATGCAAACTAACAGCACAGTAAGTTGATGATTAAACAATAAAAAAATTAAAAAGTGTCATAGATACATCAATACCGTTATCTATGTGGCCACTAATCATAAAACATACCTCTAATAAAAAAGAAATTCGCATAATTGGGGTAATTCTGAACTGATTTTCTACTTAATTCCATGCAAACTAACAGCACAGTAAGTTGATGATCAAATATTAAAAAAATTAAAAAGTGGCATAGATACGTCAATACCGTTATCTATGTGGCTGCTAATCATTAAACATACCTCCAATAAAGAAGAAGTTCGTCTATTTGGGATAATTGTAAAGAACTTTTCTATTTAATTCTGTGCTGATTAACAGTACAGTAAGTCGATGAGACGTTCACTGAAAGAAATTAAGAATTTGCCTGAATACATATCAACAATAATATCTATGTGGCTATTAGTCATACCTCTACAAAACAGGAAGTTCCCATAATAGCTATAATTCTTCTTCTACTTATTTCTGTGCAGATTGACAGTACACTAAGTAGATGGAACAAATATTATAATTAGGATAATTATGAAAAGTTTTCCACGTAATTCCTTGCAGATTAAAAGCGCAGTAAATTTTCGAAACAAATGTTTGCAAAAATTTAAAATTGGCATAGATGAATCAACATGTGGTTATTAGATATAAAACATACCCCCAATAAAAAGCACGTTCGGGTAATTGTAATAATTCTAAACAGATTTTCCACATAATTCTTTGCAGACTGAATGCACAGTAAGTTGGATTATAAAAAATCTACTAACAGAAAATTGGTAATTGGCGTATATACATGAAAATTTTATTTATTTAGTTTGTATTATGACCCTCATAAAAGAGTTTACTTAATTATGATAATTCTGGACAGATTTTCTACAGAATTGGTATAGATATCAACAATTTTTTATTTAATAAATAAATGGATGAAGGCGACTGCAATTATATATTATTCTTGAATGAAGTTTCTACAACGGTTATGTGATATGATTCCCGCTTGAAATAGAAACACCGTGTGTCGTTTTGAAACTATATTTATATTTCAATATAACCTCCTTTAAGAATTATTAAAACGCCTTGAACTGCTTAAAATATGACCATCCTAATCCTCAATCTCTGGTTTTTCTGTATCTGGTATTTTTCAATTAGTATAGAACATATTCAAGATTGTAATAAAGTGAACAAACGATAGAAAAATTGATAACTTATGATGAAAAAATTGCAAAAGTAATGAAATCCTTGGTTAAGATAAATGTATGTGTATGGTGTATTTATGTGGATTTAAGTAGTGAAAGTTCAAACTACTGTCTACTACTAGTATTCTAAAGATTTATCTAATTTTCTTAACATGCAAACAATTTCAAGATTTTGGCACCAGTTATTTAGCATAAGTTAGCTAAGTTTGCCTAGTGAATTTTGAATTCCCATGAAGGTTTAGGATCTTCTGAAGACTTGCGCAAACGATGCTCCAAAAACATTACTTTATCGCAAAACTAGGTTGTCCTAAAATCTTCAAATATACTTCAACTACCTCAATTGACAGTAATGTCTTTACTCCGAACAAAATTTTAGATGTTGAATCATTTAGATGTAGCAGCAAATCACGTTGAGTTTTGTGATGAAAATGACACCTGTACGGGCATATGGTTTGTGTGAATGAAAATTGACCATTTTCTTCACTGAATGTGGTTTTCTTTCGAAGATTTTGTTAATTGTTTCAAAATGTTACCGTGATGCTATTTCGTATTGTAGGATTTTTTGGGTGGTAATGCATCAGCAGAAAACTTCTGAAAATCAAAACCATTGCCTTTCAAACCTTTCCTTTATCGATATTGCTTTTTTTGGTAGCCCAGAATCATGACGCTTACAAATAGACAAGCAAATTCCTGATATTGAGCAAATCTTCTGGAGAAGTTTGTATTCCAATTAGTTGTCGATCAGTTTGTTAGCAATCGTTACACCCATTTTGCATATCAAATTCGTCATGTAAGATACGGTATAGAATTATATCTGATGGCTATAGTTTCAGAAATGTTAGATCCTGTTACTCAGCGATTCTTCCGTCTGAAAATAGTATGCAACTACCATTTACTAATTAGTGTACTAGGTTGCCCAGAAGATTCATTCATCAAGCACCAAAGAGTTGTATGCAGGTTTTGATAGAGAACTGTCTTAAAGACTGTTTTTACTAAAAATCGCCCTTCTGGAAGGATCATTTGACAATAGTGCTTCCTGGTAGAAGAATCCTTCTAAAACATGAACAACCATTTGAAGCAACCTGCTGTTACTATATAGAAAGTCTTTAGAATAACATATTTTTGAGAACGATTTTAAGCTATTTATACTAATTTTATTTTCATATAAAAACCTTATAGGCGTGGTACGAGGCATCTTTAAAAAGTCTTCATTAGTCTATATATCTATATTAAATAAAACATAAATTCCATACCATAATTTCTGGGGTAGATGCAGTTTTCTGACATCTACTACGAGGATCATTCTCGGCTTCACGACAACTTTTAAATATTATTAATACATTCAGGCACTCTTGAAAATAAAGGAAAATGGTTTCTTTAAATATTGTTCATAAATTATAAATGCCGTCTATACTTCATTCCGAGAGCATTTTAAACGAATATCGTAAATAATTTATATTTCACTCCAACTGAAACTGCTGGAGTTGTCGGCCAGATTTTAAATTTATGAAAGTAAAACTTTGATATATCGCAATTTGTATTGGTATTAAAAATCGCATCTATAAAGTTAACGCAGTTAACGCTTGAATACAAATTAATAATTAAGTGTATACTATAATTTAAAATAGATTTTGCTGCAAACTTGTGACACCATAATTATTTGATATGTGTTCTTAATTTGTTGCAGCTCTTGTGTGATTTTATGATTGTGCATAATAGACTTAAGTGCAAGGTGCGATTATGAAGGTCACTGTAACATTTATGTTTTGGTGTCTGCTGAAAGTGGCAAGGCAAGAGTAACCACTTTTTATCATACAATTAATTACTGGCAATAAAAATAACCAAATGCAAGAAAAATAGAAATGATCAAAACAGTGCTCTTGCACTTTCTTGTACTTGTACACTGTGTTTCACATTTAAAGGTCATCAATAGAGTTTCGGAAAGAATAAGAGACAAAAATTTATAAGGTTAAATTATTGATGTTTGTGTTTTCCGGAAATAACCTGCGGATTAGTTGTCGTTCTCCAACTACATGTAACAGAACCACCTTACCACTTAATAAATGTGTTACCACAAACAGTGCAGAACTACATTTAATACTAATTGTCAGAAATGCATGTTTTGTGAAAATAATCTCCTACTTCTAACTAAAATAAAAAATGTCATTTCTCACAGTGAAACTATATGGAACATGTTTCCGCTATTAAATAAGTAGATATTACCAAATAAACAAATACATTTATTTTATTAATAACTAAGATTGCTTGTTGAAAGTAAGTGAAAGCTGTAATGGAATTAATTAATTAGGCGAAATGGTTTGCTAGCTAATAACTATCTTTAATAATTGCTACGAATACCAGAGCATCCTTTTAAGTTTTTACAAACGATCACTAGGTGACGCTATTAAGATGTGTCATTACTATCTTCGTAAAACTTGACATTTGATATTGTCAAAACAGTGGCAGCTTAGCAATTGACCGAATAGTTTATTTACAGTGAGCGTTTAAAAATAGTTATTTATGATATAAGTGCTAAAAGTGACATTTTATTTTGTGATAAGGGAAGTCTGGGACACGACGCCGAAGGCGAACAAAATAAAATCACTTTTAGCACGTATATCATACACTATTTTTTCTACAAACACCATTAAAAGTACAAATTAATGCATTTCTTACGTTATTAAATTTATAAAATATCGTTTCGAAACCCAATTATTCGTGAAGTTTATTGTTGCTAAGGTAATGAAAATTCGATCGTTTGTTGACAAGTAACTTCAAACCTCGCGACAGCGCCGAAGAAAATTTTTTGTTTCCAAGGAAAACACTATCAACCTCAGATTATTATTCTAGCTACAGTTTCTCTAACTGTACATTTAATTAAGCAAATAAATATTCCTTTGATTTAAAATTTCTTAATTTTTTTATAATATCGCACCAGTGTTAATACTAAATCACGTCATTTACTTTTAGCACTAGTGCTAAAAGTAATTCCTTTTAGCACCAGTGCCATAAAATCACATTTTAGACACTGACAGCATGCGTTAAAAATTAAACTTTTACTGACGTTTGTAGAAAAAAGCAATTCTGTGAAAAAATTTCACCTGAAGGTTTTCGTTGGATGATTTTTACGATTTTAGTAAAGGCTTAATTCAACAACAATGCGTAGAATCGCTTCGTTCAACTTTTGGTAATGAAGCACCATCAGCAAAGACTGTTTACAATTGGTTTGCAGAATTTCGTGGTGGTCGTGCGTCCGCCAGTGATGAATTTTGTGAAGGTCGACCAAAATCGGTTGTTATTCCAAAAAACACCGATGCTGTGCGCAACATGATCGAAGAAGATCGGCATGCGACTTATAGTGAGATAGAGGCATTCCTAGGCACATCGAAGACTGCAGTACATTCGATTTTGCATGAACATTTAGCCGTGAGCAAGATTTGTTCCCGATGGATTCTGCATAATTTTACCGAAGTTAAAAAAAGGCTCGTGTTAAATAGTGTAAGAAAATGCTCAAAAAAATCGACCGACGAACTGCAAAATCCGTATACAACATCGCAAGAGGTGACGAAACTAAGCAACAATCCACTGTTTGGGTGTTCCAAGATGAACCGAATCCAACAAAAGTTGTTCGTTCAGGAAGAACTTCCAAGAAAATAATCGCTTGTTTCTTCGGTTGTATTGGACATGTTGCAAACATTCCTTTAGAGGATCGAAGAACCGTTAACGCTGAATGGTGTACAATAATTTGTTGGCCAGAAATCATCGACGAAATGAGGAATAACAACCGACAACGCCGCATCATTCTTTATCATACAATGCCAGCTCTCACACAGCACGTCAATCAATTGATTATTTGAAGGAGAAAAACATCGAATTAATGTTTCATTGGCCGTATTCACCTGATTTATCGCCTAACACCTTCTGTGTGTTCCCGAATGTCAAACAAAAAATGTGGACAGCGATTTTCATCACCTCAAGAAGTTGTTGAAGCCTTCAGAAACCATGGCATGCAAAAGTGTATAAATCTTAATGGCGAATATTTTGAAAAGCAGTAAAACAGTTTGTTCCAAAATAATTTTTTTCTTTCCTAATATTTGTAAAAACTTAAAATGCTGCGCTCGTATCCATCTGTACGATTCGGCTATACTTTCATACTGTTTGTATACAATGGCGTGGTAGTGTTTTGTAAAACATATAAGCAGTGGGCTTTCTTTTACACTCGCATTTGCATTGCATTTAAATATTCATGCTAATACAGGGTGCGCTATAAGTTGTAATTTACAAGTAGTCATTAGAAATCGCACTTAGAGTACGATTAGCTCATTTAACAATTTGTCCGGAACTCTTGTACCTTGACCTTACAGTTTAATAATTTTTTACTTAAACGTGTAATAATAGGCACTGAAGCGCATCAGTTGAGGGCCTTCTTAAACATCTGTATCACAGACGAATAGTAACAATGAATTTGTAACATCTTACTGTCATCTCGTGCTTTAAAGAAAGTGCAATGGAATGTTTGAGAATCTTCTTTTCAGTATTTGCACAAATTTCGAGGTTCGCTATTTTCACAGTGATCTGAAGCCACAACAATTTTAAACCTTTTAAAATTGTACTGCGTAAAGGCTTTCAAAGTGGTTTAGCATGTATGGGAAAGGATAATAATAATAATTCGTATGGATATGGTCGAGCCTGTTGTCAGAGTTTTCAGGTCGTCCTAGCGCCTTCGGCCCGTTCAACGACTACCACCATATTGACAGTCGGGACCGACAGCTTTGATGAGCTCTTTAAAGCATGGTCGGTTGTTGTACCACTAAATGGGACATTAATTCCAGTAACCACCCAAAGCTGCCTTGGTTAACTTTGGCCCTTTTACCGACACCAGCACCGTTTGCGACCGACTATGCGATAGGATGATTAGCTTTTGAATAAAAGGACGTTAAATTCGAAATAAACACTTCCCCTTCCCCCTAAAATAACGTGGTATCCTTATCTTTGAAGCGAGAAAGTTCAGGTAACAAAGAATTCTGTTTGAACTAATAGTTCCTGCGTAGTATCACGCATACACTTACCATACACCGCTATTTCTTAAAAACCACAGCTCTGAGTTCTTATAGGTCACATTTCTGTGAACATTTTCACGATCGTATTATGTTTTCATACTGATAGTGTTGGAACACGAACCATGTACAACAATCTTTAATATTAGAAGTAATTATACAAATCTTAGTCATTTATTTCTTGAAATTTAACCAAAAGTAATGCAGCCCACAATATATTCACAGTTTTAACAATAGAGGGTAGTTAAACGAAGATTGAACAGATGTTGCTTTCTGCGCAGGACGCTAGCGAGTACCTCGAGTTTCTGTCAGTCATCAAGACGCAACGATTAAATAATAAATTAAAAATATCGTTTTCGGAAGTTGGGAAATTTATATATAATAATTTTGAATGCCATATGTAATTATACGAAAAGTAGTCATTTAATTCTGGCAATTAAATTAAAAATAAAGTACCACACAATAGTTCACATAGGTTGCATAGCGGAGCACTGCGGACACCGGTCAAACGATATTCGTAGTCCAGCACAATCCGCGCTGGTCAGTACTTGACTGGGAGGACCAATACACTGGCATACGCAATCGGTCGTGGTTCGGACGGCACATAAATCTGTGTGCCATGTAGTGGCACTTCTCTTCTTTGTTCGACGGGTTAGGATAGCCACCTGTCCGCCATACAGTAATTAACAGACCATCGCCCAACATACAGAGGAGGGGGAGAAGGAGGAGGAGGAGGAAGAAGAAGAGGAAAAAGAGGAAAAAAAAGAAGAGGAAGAGCCGGAAGAAGAAGAAGAAGAAAAAGAAGTAGAGGAAGAAGGGGAAGAAGAGAAGAAGAGGAGGGAAAAAAAAGAAGAAGAGGAAGAAGGAAAACAAGAATAAAGAGAGGAAAAAGAGGAAGAAGAGCAAGAAAAAGAAGAAGAGGAAGAACAGGAAGACAAGGAAGAAGAAGAACAACCATAGTTGACAGATTTTACAATAAAGGGTAGTTAAGTGAAGATGATCGTATATTTGTTGGTTTCTGCTCAGGTAGCTAGCGTGCACATCCATTTTCTGTCAGTCGTCAAGGAGCAACGAGTAAATATTAAATCAAAAATATCGTTTCCAAAAGGTCGCAATCAAAACCACACATTAACTTTTTCAATAAATCGGATGTGATTCGTAAGCAATTTGTTCTTGAAAAACAAACAGTAATAGTGCTTTCTATGTTAAAGTGTTGAAGAGATTATTGAAGCTCAATTCTCGATTGCGGCCGCAATTGTGCAAAAATGGTGGTTGGTTGTTATTGCATTACATTACATCTGCCCATTCTGCACTGGTTGTGAGGTCGTTTCGCATGAAACACGGCGATGTTGAGATTAATCACCCATCCTATTCACCTGACTTGGCATCAGCAGATGTTTTCTCCTGCCTAAAATGAAAACCGTTCTCAAAAAGGAGAACGATTTCAGGACGTAGAAGATATTAAGAAAAATATAACCGTCAAATTGAAAGTGATTTCTTCAGATTCCTTTGGTAACTGTGAGCATTGTAATAAGTATACTAATGTAACTTTGAATAAAGCTCCATTAAATTGTGTTTATTTAAATTTTGTTAGTTTGAATTTAAGTCTGGAAATTGGCAAAATATACATTTTGCTACATCATAAACATAAATAACACCGCATGCAGTACTACCAATAGAATGACTTTAGTAATTTTGGTCCCCAGACATCGCGTAGAGGATGTAGTGTTGAATTTTCCTTTGACTAAAGCTGCATTGACTAAATTAATTAAAAATACCATATGAATTTAATTTTATAAATGGTCATCGTTCAAAAACTTGAGTATTACATTTTTATAAATTAAAAACATAATTCTTCGAAACTTTCGCCACTTTCAGAGAAAGCGTTAAAAGGGTTTTAAGTTTTTCTTTATAAGGATGTTTACTGTTAAGTATAGCAGTGGAGAGGCGAGTAAACGAAGGCAAAAGATTAAATGGTTAAAAGGTTGGAGGCTAAGTGAAATTGCTTGACATATCACAGTCACTACCTCCTTTGACCTTCATAAAAACTGGCCACAATAGCATCATGTCTATAAGAAACGTCGCCCTTAAGTTTTTGTTAAGAGATAGTCGGTCAACGTAGAAACGCGAAAGCCCGACATCCAGAATTCCGACATAACATCTAAATTAGGTTTACTGGAACCCGCATTTATGCTTTTATTATTTTGTTTGAAGAATATTTTAAATTAAGAAAATCTCTAAAAAAAATTTACTATCACTGCTGGCGAGGAGTTAGAATTTTTATTATTGTAGAGACGGTGTAGTTTTAGAAGGTTTCTACGAATTCTCCGTACGAACAGAATTATAATAAATATATGAAGAATAAGGACGACAAAGGAGAGTAAAGAAAGCAGATAATGGGAAAAGTAAATTTGTGTCACGATTCGTGGTTCAACTGATTAATGGCAGTGTACTGTCTGTGCCTAGGAATGTTAAAAGTAAACTAAATTTTAGTTGAGATTTACGAAATTCATTCTAATCTCTTGATTCGCTGCATGCGTGGGTTTCTTGGGATTGTATCAGTTGTTGATCTTCAAATCCATGTTTGAAATATTAGCAAATAAAATAAGAAGTAAAATAATTTAAATAAAACAAAATAAGTTATATACTGAATCTAAGAACATTTTATATACTTTAAAGTTTAAAACAATATATCTAAACTTCTAAATCATTTTCAGAAAAACTGCAAGTTTTAGAGGGAGAACTGTTTTTCATTGGATAGGCTGCAATTCCAAACTTATTAATATTTCAACTTTTGAATCTTTATTTTTACATTCTATATATTAATATAATATTTATTTACGAATTTAATTATAATCGGTGGTGTGGAAGTCTAAATATTGGCTGATTTGATGTGGAATGACCCATAAGGTCTCGTTTATTATAAGTGGCCAGGAATCTTGGAAAACAAAAGTGATTCTTGATAGTTTTCCGAATATAATACAAGGGACAGCGTTTGGTCATAGATTCTTTAGGTCAAAATAATCTGATTAAACTTAATATACCTAGGTAGGAAGCCCTTCCTTAAAAAGTTAGAGGGCCTTAAAGTATACCTACCTAATTTTTTATTTTTATGGAAATTTCTACAAATGTACAAATGGTCCTTTCAAATTTGATACACACGCTTACCATTATATACTACAGTAACAGAACGATTTTCATAAACCAGACTTGACGGTAAGAGGCACTTAACCTATCACTTAAATATTAGTAGAACATTTTAAAAATGCTAAGTCAATAAATTACTTTGGTGTCATAGAAATTTTATTTTTAGTATCTGTTACGTATTTACGAAAATGTAGTTTTTCCAAATTATTTTCCAAGAAGTTTAAATACAAATCGCCATGAAAAATATAATTTCTATAACACCAATGTAATTTATTGACTTAGCATTGTTTTTTACTGTAGATGAGAAGCACTACCCATTGTTTTTGTGATAATGGCATGTAATGACAACCCAATACTTTGACAAACATTTTAAGGCAAACGGTTGCCTTTACGCGTATCTACTAAGAATACCCTATTTAATAATAATATCATTATTAGTATCAGGTTAAGTGCCTGTTACAGTCAAGTCTGGTGTAAGTACGAAAATGGTTCTGTCACTGTAGTACCTACATAATGGTAAGCGTGTATACCAAATTTGAAAGAAACATCCTTACATTTGTAGAAATTTCCATAAAAATAAAAAATTATACTTTAAAAGGCCCTATAACTTCTTAAGGAAGGACTTTCTATCTAGGTATATTAGGTTTAGTTAGGGTATTTTGACCTAAAAGATCTATACCCAAACGCTGTTCCCTTCTTTCACAAACTCCCTGTGTATTGTATAAGGTTCTGTCGCGTGTATACCAATTTTGAAGAAAATATCTTCATATTTGTGGAAATTACAATAAATAAAAGAAAACAAACAATTGACATTTAAGGTCCTATAGCTTCGCAAGGAAAAACTTTCTACCTATGTGTATTATCGGTTTATTTCAACCTAAAAAGTCGATGACCAAACGCCGTCCCAATCTTCATAAAACACCTTGTGCAACATATATATATATATACTCGTATATGTTTCTACAGCTTCTATTGGGGCCGTGTCCCACATCCTAAATGCCACAGATCCCTACCTTTCCGTAGGTCCTCTTCCAATTGCCTTTTGTACAGGGCTTTTCTCACTTCTGCCCTTCCCATCTGCTTGGCGGGTGTCCTCTTTTACTTCTTTCTGGCGGGTCCCAACTCCAAATTCGTTGTGGCGATCTCTGATCTTGCATTTGCCTCGTGTGTCCGTACCATCATTATAATTATTATTATTACTAGATATTAGGGCTTTGGCCTTTATATGCCTTCCGTCACTTCGACCCTTAGTGGTTCTTTTGTAACTTATGAGCCCTTTCTTTGTTAGAGAAGTTGTAGGCTGTTGATGAACCTTATAATGTCTCTGGACTTCGAGTCCCTTATTTCGTTAGGTGTCATGGTTGCCTTTTCGAAAATGTTTTGTCTGTGTCGACAGGCAGCATTGCATTCGCGTAGAATGTGTTGTGCCGTTTCCGATGCCTCGTTACATAAGCGGCAGATCTGGTTCTCAGCTTTACCAATCTTAAAAAGATGGTATTTTAGTGTTGTGTGGCCTATTAATAGGCCAGTGATGGTTTTCAATTCCATCTTGCTGAGGGACAAAGCAAGTTTTGCTTTATTTTGCGAAACAGTGATGAACTGTTTTGCCTGACGTTGTCCTGGAATATTCTGCCAGTATAAGGATTTCTGTTGTTCCTCCCATAGTTTGACCGCCTGTTTTATGTGGCTTTTCTGTATTCCACTGCAGGGCTCAGGTCCAGTGAATGGCGTCGATGCTCCGCGTTTTGCGAGTTCGGCCTTTTCGTTGCCCGGTATGCACTCATGCCCTGGCACCCACTACAAGGTAACGTGGTTTCTGTTTGCCAGTTGTTTGAGATTGTTCAGGCACTCCCAGACTAGTTTCGACTCACAAATGGGGGCTTTTAAAGCTTTTATTGCTGCCTGGCTGTCTGAGAGGATGTCAATTGTTGCACCTTTATATCCCTTCCATAGGTTTATCTTTGTGCAAAGGTTTATGGCATAAACCTCAGCTTGGAAGATGATAGTTACGGCACCGAGGGGTTTGGAAATGCGGCAACCGGGTCCGTAGACCCCCGCTCCAGTTCCTCCTCCTTCCATCTTCGAATCATCCGTATACCACTGGAGGGATCGTTTCTTAAAGGAAGGTCCTCCCGAGGACCACACTTCCCGGTCTGTGATAGTCACTCTAAAAGGTTGGTCGAAGTTGTATTTTATTGACATAAAATCCGATACGGTGTAGGCCGTTCGCTCTAGGTGAGTGAGACTTAGAATACCTAAGTGGCCTATCAAGTCTCCTGATTTGAATTTATTTGTCCTTGCAAGCGTGAGCGCCTGTAGCATTGCCTCCTTTTTCACCTGAAGGTATAGGAGCGTTAGTCCTAACATGGTCCCTATTGCTGCAGTTGGACAGGTGCTCATTGCACCTGTTATACTCAGGCAGGCGAGACGTTGTATCTTTTCTAGCTGTAACTGAGTGGTGATCTGTTTAATTTTTGACCACCACACGACTGCTGCGTAGGTAACTATGGGTCTTATTATAGCCATGTATGACCAATAGATCATTCCTGGTTTTAGCCCCCAGTTTCTTCCTACAAGCCTACGGGCATGCTCTGGATGCTAGAACTGCGTTCTTCTGCAGTTTATCAATGTGTGAGTTCCACGTCAAATTCTGGTCTAGTGTAACTCCTAAGTATTTGACTTCATTACTGAAGTTCATAACCGAATTTTAGGTTCAGCTTCGTACGTCTAGTAAAGGGGACGATTACCGTTTTCATTGGGTTTATGCTTAAGCCTTGATCTCGACACCAACTCTGGATGGTACCTAGAGCTTTCTGCGTGCGTTGTGACACTACTGAGTCAAATTTTCCACGGACCACTACTACCAGGTCGTCGGCGTACCCCTGTATTTCGAAGCCGTCTTGTGTGAGCATGTTGAGGAGGTCGTCGACTACCACAGACCACAGGAGAGGCGACAGAACCCTAACTTGGGGGCAGCCTCTGGCAGCCGTAATGGTAAAAGCTTTCCCTCCCAGCTTTGCTGCAATTTTTCTACTTTCAAGCATGGCTTTTATCCATTTGATAGTAGAAGGATCGAAGCCCTTCTCTGTGGCAGCTCTTTCTATTGATTCGAAGGAGGTGTTGTCAAAGGCAAAATGTCTCTCTATGTCTGCAAAAGCACAGAGAGCTATTTATTTTGCCACGTACGTCTTCTCCAGCCCATATACTAGACTATGGAGAGCCGTTGTAGTTTACTCAATTGGAATGCCTTGTATTTATTGTTTATCTTCACATAACTTTGAAAATTGGAATACAAAAGTGTTATGATACTTGCAGTCTATGAAGATATACGGGGTGTCCCAAAACTCTTGGGACGTAGAGCTACCACGTATTCTAGAGGTCAAAAGAAGTCGATTGGACCCAACTTTGTCATATACCAAAATGTACCGTTTGCCCGTGAGAGGAGTTCAAAGTTTACTTAAAATATCATATTTTTG
>JABXWE010045599.1:0-21773 GCA_014611495.1 Limonius californicus
AAAAAAATCCCTAATACGACTTCTTCAATTTTGCTGTTTATTTTAAATCGTAGTAGGCTAGCATTTCACCGTGAAGGGAAAGTAACATACCCTAAAATTACAGTTTAGTGAGAGGTATAATCAGGAAAAAGAAATTTTTTGAATCGATAATATATAAACAAATTACTGGGGTGGTGCAGTCTAGAGTGAGACACACTGTATATTATTGTTGCAAACTGGGGTTTATATATACATATTACACATTTATTTTTGCTGATATTAAATATTGTTGCTGCAATTGTGTTTGTTATTTATTGCTACCTATCATTGTTTCTGTAGTAACGAATTAAGTAAGTAATACACTGTGGGTACGACTAACCAATCGACATCTGGGTTAATGGTAGTATATTTTATTATTATTCGTTGGCGCCCTTTTTTCCAGGTAATTACCATAAAGTTAAGTAATATATTTATTCGAGATAAGCAGAGAACCGCCCATCTTCGATTGAGGTTCCGGGAGGCTATCATTAACCAATTATTTGCTTACTTAGTTAGAAATTATCATCAGGCGTCACAAACTAATTTGGGTTATTTGATATTTTTAAACAGTAACAAAAATTGCTGTAATTATTTTATTCATGTATCTAATTTATAACAATAATATATTTAATTGAATAATAATATATCTAAAAAATTCTGCAATTAATATTTTTGAATTTAAGTGTGGAAAAGTAGATATAAGTAATCGTAACTTAACATGTGCGTTTCTGAATTCTTAAAACTTATTTCACTAACCCAGCTGCACATTTTCTAAAACTACAAATACATTCGAACACTACTCAAATTGTATATAGACACAAACGATATTTCGATTACTAGCCGAACAACGAAGCGGAAGTAATCCGAAAAGTTTCCATCAATCGAATAAATTATTAGCATCCGAAGATGCATTCATAATCGAATATTTCGAATGATTTCATTTGAGATACGCGCGTCGTTACGAACGCACTCGAGAAGTTTTTATCATTCGAATGAATTACTGTCATCTCGAGATATCTGGAGATATATGCATAATCGAATATTTCGAATGATTTAATTCCAGATACGCCCATCACTAAATGGAACCCAGCTTTCTGCCCATAGCTTTGGTGGACTCCTTCCATTTGGGATTTGCTTCGTTGCTATTTTTGGTAGTTGATTTGCTAGCATTTTGTCGACATGCGCGTTCCATTCCTTTCATATGTTTCTAACAAACTGCGATATCTCCTATATATCACATTCTCTGATTGTCGGCTGTGGTGTGTGTTCATATATTTGTTCCTCCAGTAAACGTCTCTTAGGTAACCCTATATTCGTGGGCTTTTATGTTTTATAATCATTCTGTTTATTATCTATATGCTGATGCCGGATCTCTTTTTACTATCATAAATTTTTTATTTGAATTCGATTTGTGATATGGTCGTTTGGTCCTTCATTGGAAAAAGTTATAAGGTTAATTCCGATATGTAAAATAATGTTCTTATTTTAGAAATGATTCATAATTTCCATAGCGAGCATTATTTTCTGTTAAAACGTTATATGTATTTAAATGTTCAACCGTGATTGTCTTTTCCGAAAATAGTCATGATTGCAAATTCTGTAGAACAAACGATGTCCTACCGACTGAAAACTTGAACATGGTAAAGTAACATGCATGTAGTATTGTTTTGTTATGCTTAAGACTATAGTCTAGATCTAGATCTGTATTACAAGCAGGGTGAAAGTCATATAACACTTAGGCTTGAAGGTGGACACATTGAATGTCTTCCACGGATCTTCCTACTAATCGGCAAGCCTTGCGACCCTGTCGATGAACTTGAGAATGTCTCCAGGTGGGGCGATGCTAATAGTCTCGAATCTGAATCGTCTGATAGAAGCGAGCGCAGAGCATTGACATAATACATGTTTCGCCGTTTCCTCCTCAAAATTACATCCGCTACATTTAGGACGGTTCAAGTTCTATTGTATGCATATGTCTGTTTAGTCGGCAGTGTTCCGTTACGTTGCCGTTGAATTTTCCAATGCTGGATCTGGATAATTGTAGACAATACCTAACAATTTGTTTTGACGATCGGGCAAATGCTGCTCTCGCCTGCAGACAGTCTTGTATGGTGCTCAGGGTTATTTGTTATGTAATGGTGTTGAGGGATGTATAGATGTCAACATAGGTTCCGAGCCCAACGAGGCCAGGTCGGGCGAAGAGACTCGCCCATTCGTCCGCCTGCCATTCGTCTCCCGACTTTCCCAAACGAGTTCAATTACATTATCATTCAAAATCTTTGTCAGTGCTTGGCGACATTGGCCCACCAGCCCCAGAGTAAACTTAGAGCTACTAAGTGCTACCAGAGCCGCCTTTGTGTCAGTTGTATCTGCTTTCGACTGATCTTGCGGTTATCGAATACCATCACTCCGTGCATTACTCCTAGCACTTTGGCCTGGAAGATGGTATATCTAATGCTAATGCTATCAAATAACTTAAAGGTAGAAGTTCATTTTAAAGTGCGTGGAAATTTCATTTTGACTTTGAACTAACAATTGGGAGTTAACACTGAAATGTAATTATATGATGAGTTAATGTTCTAAGCTACGAGCCTTGATGAAAAATGTTAACATTCTCCTACTCATTTGTGCGTTACAGCATTCTTTGTATAAAATGAAATATTTTGCACTTACAAGTTTACCTATCAAAACGTTCGTAGGGTCAGGTTGCGATTTGTAAATTCAACCTATTGAGCATTTTGTCTCATAAAATTCAATTTGTACCTGCTTAAAAACGGAAAGTTTTGAAAATATTATGTTTTGGCGACCTTTTAAGAACACTGCTAGATGTATGTACGATATAAGAATATTTTTCCTACTTTACTAAAGTTATTGCATCTTGTCATATTTAAATCCTTAAAAGCACTATCAACCCTCTAAAAATGAAAATTTATTAAAAATTACCTTTACATCTTACCTGCATAAAGTAAGTTTCAGTCACTCACGTAAGCCATTTCCACATTCTGCAAAGTTAAAGTTTGTATGAAGTCATGTTAGCATCCTGTTGAGGAAAATAGTTACAACCTCGCTGGGTTTTCATTCTTTATTACAGCCATAATTGATGACATGGTATTTTAAATTGTCCCCTCAGTCTCACTGAACATAACACCAATTTCTATCACACCTAACCAAAGAAAAAAGAAACAATGAAAATGCACTAATTGTAATTCCAAACTACCGCCTAATAATAAAGTGGTTCTGTATAAAGTGGTGTAAATTCCAGTTTGATCGAATGGCATGCAACTCTTGGATTGGCTAAACCCACACCACCAACGCTATATAACGGTTTCGAAGCAAAATTCCTCGAACTATAGCAAATGTTAAACGTTACATTAGCGATAATATGTAACATATAGACCTGGAGATTTGCTGAGACAGCGAAAAAATTACATAGTGTATAGACTACTGTACCACTACAATATGCTAGTTATCAATTTATAAAAAATATGGGCATTAGTGGGTGTGTAAATTCGCAAAAGGCCATTAGACTTACTTCTGGATACTGCCATTGAATGATTGTTTCCATTTATATTATGTATGCCTACGAATTTGATTGTTAGTGCCATGGGTTAATTGTAAATATTGGATTTTATTTGTTTTATATTAAATCTCACCCAGTTTATCGCGGCTCAACACATTTCGTGCTATACACGGGTCTAACATGCCCCATCCTTAGAAAGACTTCATGCCCCAACTACAGCTAAGACACCACGAACATTCTGGGAACGTGAAGTGCTCAGGATTCGAACCTAAGCGACTTTGGTATAACCCCGAAAGAAAGCGCCTCCGCCACTACTCTACGGCGGTCCGCCGTTGTAAATATAGCAGCAAATTATAATTTAAGAAAAGATAAAATAATAAAGCCAGTTATTAATTACTTAGCACATCATTAAAACGAACTATTTTTTACTATATAACCATGACATTTTAGTAATGAGCTGAAGTTACTTACTTAAATAAATATAAGTTGTGTTATAAATTCAGATACCTTTTCCACACATCTCTACGTTATATTTAGTACCTATTCAATTATTCAATCGCCTTCAAATGTAGACCGGCATGGTAACGTTACCACTAATAACCAATTAGTTGGTCGAGAGTACATATATTGTAGCTACTTTGTTTGCACTTGCGACAACAAAACTTTCGAGCTACCTGCTAAGCAGTGAAGCAAATATTTACATCAGAGTAAATTAAAGAAAATAGGCTCTTGCTAACATTTGTGTTTATAAAGTCAGAAGGCAATTAAATATCCCTTAAAGTGTGTTTAAATATCAAGAAACAAAGTAAGAGGGTCTTGTACTATCTTTCAGCTGTAGTTCAAAGATACTGTTTAACAATTCAAAGAACAACAATTATCGTATCATGTGATTAGATATGTTTCAGCAATTGGTATTTCACATTCAAGGTAGAATAGTGTCATTAATTTTTGCTTCGCGTGCTTTATGACCATATGTCAAATTCCTATCAAAAATTTTAAAATCTATGCGTACTTTTTTCCTTCGAATACATGCAACAAAGAGAACCTTTTCTAAAAATGTTCGACAGCAATGTGTTTTAATTTGAGATCGAGGCATTTTTATATAATTTCAAATTTTCTAGCATATGGTTAACCTTCCGGGTGCAAACGTTATCTACGTCTATGCAATACAAATAGATAGAAAAGAAGTATAGTATTTCAAAATAGTCTAAAACAACACACATTCGAAGACGTCTATCTAAGGATTCCAAGCATACAAACATAATTTTCACTTTCCCACCTGACATTTTTTACTCTGTGATTTATAACAAGGAACAGGCAGTTTAGGGTTATTTACTAGTAAATTTCCCTTACCATTAATTTTTGTTTTACGTTTCAGCCATAACCCTAACTACCGCCTTGCTAAGTCTAAATAAAATGAAATTTGTGTCAATTCAAATTATTTCCATACTTACTGTTAGCAAGATAACGATTTATGGTTTAAATATATTTCAATTGCAGTCAATTCAATTGTATTTTGGGTTGCAAATAAGTGTTTAAAGCTTTAGTGAAACAATTGTGGTAAAAATATTTAAATGCTATAGTTATTAATAGATGTGTAGTTTCAATAAATCAGTGGTTACTATCTACAATTATGTGATACTTTTGCATTTACTTTCAGCCATCATTTTGAATTTAAACGTAAAAGATGTACCTAGACATTTTAAAGAATTACTTCGTGAGATTGTACAAAACCTTTTAATGGCATTTTCTTTATTACGCGATATAATTTTAATTTGTAAAGGATTAAAAACAGGCAGTGTTATTAATGAAACCGTCAGATTTAAAATACAATTAGGCTTATTTTTATTTTTATGCAAGCAGTAAAAGTTACATAAAAATTCTTTCTAGTAATTAACATGTATAATGTATTAGAGTTTTTAAGGGCAGCAAGTTTTGCAGCTAGCTGGGAATACTTAATCTCAATTAGCTACCCCACTTTACATGAAGCATAAACATTTATCGTCGTGAACATTTTTTATTATGAACATATTAAACATTCTATTTTTTAGTAAATTACAGAACTCGCAGGCAGATCTCGCTCGTTCATGTAATAGCAATAGATGAGTGTATAAATACACAATCGTGGTGATAGGTCTGCGATCGTAAAGATTACTTTTATAAGCTTTGCACATCAGCTCCCTTACACCAGCTGGTACGGTGGTTATTACAACTGTTAGCAGTAATTGCATATATCGATACTATTATTCCGTTTACTGTAACATATTCATACACACATAACAGACACGTTGCCATAGTTTTTACATCCTAAGAAGTTATAATAATCAAATTTTAGCGTCCAAGATACACTACGATAACCTTCTAATACTTCTCATTTAGAGATAATAATATTCTCCCAGCTAATACTTTCATCATAAGTACAATGACAATTCAACTATCAACCCGAATCTTATTGTACCATCTATTTAAGATTTGTATTTTCAACTTTTTTTCGTTTTAACTCTATTCGTCTTATTTACCTCGCTCCATACCAAATCTTTAAAATACTGAAGTCCTACCTATCAGATCGGCACTTCTTTGTGAACTATCAAGGCCAATCCACGGATCTCCAACCCGTTGTATCTCGAGTCCCCCAAGCAGTGTGCTGGGACCCATCCTATGCTTACTATTCACAGCCGACTTACCAACTACGTGTTTAACCACAACTGCCACTTTCGCTGATGACACGGCCTGGCCTGGCCTCCCATACTAATCCTACTACTGCATCCCACAACTTGCAAGACTCTCTCAATAAAGTCCAACAATGGCTCAATGTATAGAGAATCAAGGTGAATGAAGCTGTCCGGCGGTTACACTCAATGGACAACAACTAAAACATGCTGACTCCGCAAAATACCTGGGGTTTCACCTGGATCGACGCCTGACTTGGAGAAGTGATATATTCAACAAACGCAAACAGCTTGGGTTACAATACAGGAAATTTTACTGGATGATTGTCAGGAGGTCTGATCTATCATTAGAAAACAAATTACTGCTCTACAGTCACGTTAAAACGTATATGGACCTATGGTCTTCCTCTGTGTGGAACCGCTAGCATCTCAAAGTTGGCTATCATCGAGAGATTCCAAAATAAAGTGTTACGTGCTTTAGTCAGTGCTCCGTGGTATGTGCCAAATAACGTGATCTTAACTGACTGCAAAAGAAGAAATAGAAAAAGTTGCTCAAAGATATAAAGACCGACTATCAGTACATCCCAACCAACTACTGAATACCATAATGAACGAATCCGATAAACCAAAACGTCTAAAACAATTTGAACCCAATGAACTCCCAACGCCTTTTAAATTATTAATTATTAATTATTAATTTAACCTAAATGTAATTCTAAGAATTAATTAAAATTACCCTTCTTCCTGTTAATTTATGTTAAAACACTCACTTGTATAATACATTATACATTAGTGAAAATGTATAATAGAGTGGCTTATGGGAGTCCTACTCTACATGTCCATAAGCAATTGGCAGTTTTAACGGCTGCTTGCACTTATTGTTATATGTATCACACTAAATACTTATTGTCCGTTGTAAATAGGAGAAACTGTATAATAACGGAGTTAATAATAAAATGACCTTTCTGGCAGCTTTACTACATCGTCATAATCCAAATTCAACATCGAAAAAAAAATTAAACTTGTAATTAAAGTATAAATCTCTCGCTTCTTAATACTCTTTCCAAAATACCATTGAACTAAAAATATGAAAATCGGGTGATCCCATATCTACATTATATGAGGAACATATTACAATTGCGTTGAAATTCCAGTATATAAAGATGTGAATGGGGAAAAGACGACACTTCTGATTGACCTTTAGAAAGCCCAATGTTTCGTTGGAATGATATTCACATTACCCAGACCTATTTATAGAATTTCTTAAATAGCATGGGCGTATATATCGGAATTGCTCTTTATAAAATTTTCATATTGTTCCACATTTATATGATTTGAAAAATTTATAGGCAAATATCGTGGGTACGATTTTCCGCCACTGTAAAACCTTCTTAAAGTGCCTTGTAACATCCATAGATCGGGGACTCTGATATAAAATCATTAATGAGCAGGACCGAAACTACGGTGACAATTTTAGTGGGATTTAAGGTTTTTGTGAGTAACAGTACTTTAGGCAACTACGGTGCTTACTTATTTTGGGAATAAATAAGTAAAACCGATTCAGGTGCGGGTGTTACAAATGACTACAAGACTGCATCTACGAGAAATATTATTTTGCTCTATTTGTATTTATAAACAATTTTGGTTAATACTTGAATCACCCTCCTAAGTATTGACTCCATAAAAATGTTTAAATTTTATAAGAATACATTGGGGATTTTAAAATTGTGAAATCTAGACAAATAGTATTTGTATGTTAATAATAATAAAAGGCAATTTCAACAGGTATTTATTTTTATTTTGGCTTTATACGTATTTCGACATACAATATGTCATTATCAAAAGCATTTAATGAAGTAAACATTTGTAGTTGCTTGGGTAACAGCAAACAATTAACAAATAGTATTTGTTGCTAAATAAATATGCGTTTATGGTTGGTTGCATTAGTTTGCATACGTTATTTCTCTTCCTGGAGAAGGAAATTGCTTTGGAAACATGCAGAATAAAATTTTACTTGGCAAGACCTTCAAAGATAAACTATACCTTGTAGTGTAATATTTTTGTATGTATATTAATATTAAACTTTTCTATACATTATTTAGATGCTTATAGATATTTTAGAACTAACAGTCCCGCGAGATTAGCAATACATCTAACATACACCCGTACATTACATTTACATTACATCATACATATACAGTGTGATAAAAAATGTATTTTACATGAAGAGTCCTCTGGACAGGCAAGCATCAAATACTGTTTTGTCACAACTTAGCAAACTTCTGTACAAAGATGATTCGTGTGGTAGTATCAATTAGTTAAATGTACTCTAATATCGATAAAACGGATATGATGTTGATATTGGGAGAATGCAGAAGATCGGCGGACTTAGCAGTACGATGATATGCACAAAGATACCCGGATAGACCCCTTCCATCTTACAATGCCATTAGGCGTTTGGAAAGAAATTTGCGGCAATATGGCCAGTTTTCCAAGCCAAAGGTGAGACAAAGACATGTCACAGCTGTAGAAGCTGAAGCGGCAGTTATCCAACAAGTAACTAAGTAATCTCTTTATAAGTCAACTAGCAGTTCCAAGAATTGTAGGCTTTAGCCAAAGTTCAGTATTTAACATTTTAGAAGCAGACCAGTTTCATCCTTACTACGTCACATTAGTACAACACCTTAGTGAAGACACACGTCGATTTTGGCCAATTTTTAAGAAACGAAGTTGCTACTGCTCCACTGTTTTTAAGAAATATTCTATTTTCTGATGAAGCGACGTTTAGTAACAATGGATGTGTAAATAGACACAAATAATATTTCTATTCACAAGATAACACACATTGGAATCCGCAAGAATTTTTACTCTAAATGGGTGGTGTGTTATCGTTGGCAATTTTATCGTTGGTCTCCACTTTGAGGGCAGTTTATATGGCGAAATGTGTTTAGGTACATTTTATGGGGTAAAGTAAAAAACGACGTCTGCGAAACACCCGTAGAAAGTATTTACCTGAAAGAATTATTGAATCATCTAGGTTAATCACCTGCTAACACGTGTTAGAAATTCTTTACTGCAGCTTTCTCTGTTAGTTTTGTTTAAATTATTAGAAATAAATACTGCAAATGTACCTACTGCAAAGCTGATTTGATTAGTAAATAGTTTCATTGTAATTTCTTAGTACATCCAACTTAACTACATTAATTTTTATTTATTTAAACAATTAACAGTTTACTAAGATATCTGTGGAATACAAACAAATGTAATATGTGTAGCCTACCTACCTGTTACATGATAAAATAATAGCCCTGTATATTGTTCTTTTATTAATGGAACGGAGAGACGACTTACTTAAATAGTAATTTACTTGTACTTGACACACTAGCTGCATAAGAACACAGTACATTACAAAATCTATTTCGACGGCATCTGAAATAGGGAGTTACAATCAATTTGGAAAAACTGTGTATTATAAACAGTATTCCACAAATGGATACACGTATAATAAATGACCCTTTAACTGTAAAAGGGTGTGAACAGTTTAAATATTTTCTCTTGTATAATTGATGCAACAGGTTTCAGTAACGAAAAAGCAAAAATGCATATACTGGAATCAATTCGCCAGTATTATACAAAAGATATTAAGGAACCTGTGTGAAAAGCCTGACAAGATACTCCTGTTGAAATAAGTCTGTAGAATTCTTATCTTTCGTGGTGCTAAAACCAGAAAATTACAGAAACGCCAAGAACAATTTAAGATATACAGTATTATATACTAGAGGTATATGTATGGAACAATAAGTTACAAAAGCTTATGCATATTCTTGAGCCGATCATTCGCATTTCAAAAAATTAATTTCGTTTCGACATATGCTATACAGTCAGCCAGTTAAGTTGTCCCCCATTAAAAGTAGTTGACGCAACCCTACATACGTATATCACGTCAACTGCAATTATTAAACTTTTTACAGTAGCGAAGTGGATAATAGTTACTTTCTATCAGTTCTTCTCTTAGCGGTTTTGCTAATAATAATTATTTTAATATTCAACAAGAAAAGGTCCCATTAGTGCAACCGTACTGTGGTAAAAGCTAAACAAACAATAAATATCAAAGTGTTATTTATGCTAGTAAATGATGAAAGTTGCTTCTATTTACCTACAAACATGTTATAATTCGTTTTAAAACGCTCTTCGCACTCCAGCAAAGTATAGTTGATGTACAGCCGCGATTACTCTACTTTGTAACTCAAATTGGTTTTGAAAGAAATTACAAAATTACAGTCTTCTCTGCGACTCATTTTCACACAGTTCGTGCACCAAAGTAAAGTGATAGGCATGAAATATTTGCTTTTCTGCATTTGCTGAAGTTCTACTAATACCCATATTTGTGCTTAGATGTTACATACATGGAGCTTCTCATTCACTGTTTGCAACAACACTAGTTCATTTTCCACGTTCATAGTTGTTCTGGGATTAACAAATTTACCTTCGTTGCTTAAATAAGTTTAAACGTGTCTTGGAAATATGTCCTTAAAATTTAAGTAATTTGACAGTTCGCGTTAGCATGGTCATAAATTGGCAACATTGAATTATTTATTTAAATTAAAGGAAAATTAACTTGGTTGTTGTGCTGGGTCAAGCACTTTTAAGGGGGGCTATTTAACAGGCCCACACTGTATAATGAATGTCGAAAGAACTTCATTCAATACTAATCTCGTTATGAAGTCTACTTGAAAAGAACAGAGAAGGCATCATATTAACTCAAGTTGAATGGGATTAAAAATGATGGACGAAAAGCGTTTACAAGAAAGAAGCGGGGCAAATCGGTTGGAAATTGACACTCCCCATGATGTCTATTAAAATAAATGTCTCGCATATGTAGTTGTTTGAGACAATATACAAGGGTGGTTCATCATTTATTGTTCCTAATGTAGAAGCTTAGACAGTTGAAACAACTTTATTTCTCAACATAGTCCCCTAAAAGATGAACACACTTAATATAACGATGATGCTGAGCTTGAATGCCTTTAGAAAAAACTCTTTGTCCTACACTGCAAACCACTCATTTACAGCAGCCATTACCACTTCATAGGCCGAAAAATTAAGTTCCCCGAAGATGTCCTTTTAATTTGCAAAACAGGTGAAAATCACTGGGGCCCGAAGCTGGTAAATATGGAGGTAGGTTGTTCTACAATTTCAAATGCAGTATTGTGGATAGCAGCCATAGAAACACAGTTCTTGTGAGGGCAAACGTTGTCTTGATGGAACAGAATACCGCGTTTCAATTTTCCACGCCTTTTTTGCTTTACAGCCTCAGGAAGTTTTGATACGAGTTTTGCGTAATAGTCTGCCGATATTGTGTGACCACGTGGTAAACAATCAAGAAGAAGAACTCCCTGAGAAAATAGTGAGCAACCTGGCTGGCAACTGTTCAGATGACAACATTTTAGAAATTCATCGTGCGCAGACTTTTTCAGACCCAATACCTCGTACAAAATTTTCTCAATGCTTCCAGCGGAAAAGCCACATGTCTCTGCAGTATATTTGACCGTAATTCTCTGATCACTCAGTTCCGTATCATGGACCACATCAATATTTTCTTGACAGCAGTTTCTGGTGGTACAGCACCTGGTGGATGTTGACACGACTTCCTTTCTAATTTGAAAACCCGGCGCCAATTTATAATTACTTGATATGACGGGGTAGAATCATCCAACACTCCGGACATGTCATTATAAATTTCCTGCAGTGGTAAACCCTTCTTAAAAAGGTATCACAACCCTTGACTCAAATTTTTACATTACAACAAAACTACCAGTACCTCAGTGATACTAAATATATAATTTTCATATATATAAAATAAGCACCTGCACTTTGGCATATATTAATCTTAATAACTGCCGTTCCTAGGAAAAAGTTATTCATTTATCATACCGGGATTACCATAGTAGCTTACCCGTTCACTATTGTTATTGCTATAATATTGAGTTACACCACTATTTTTCATTCACTGTCACTGTCATCAGTTGAAAGAAGATCTTGGGTCAGTTTACGTTTTAAGCGCTGGTGTATATGCCTTGCTTCTAGGTTGTAGTGAGTTGCTCCCGCACAGTTGTTTATATTTTTGAAAAATGTTCTTGCCGTTTTTCTGATGGACTGCTCGATGGTTTGAATGTTTAGTTCGGTTTGTAGTTGCTGATTTCTTATGTACCATGGTAAGTTCGTAGCTATTCATAATATTTTATTTGCAAGACCTGGATCTTCCTGAGGTATGTCGATGAATCTGAGCCGCATATGCTGCATGCATACATTGCTACTGGTCGAATGATTGCTTTATAGATGAGCATAGTGCATTCTATTTGCAGTGAGCTTTTTCTATTTATTAATGGGTAAAGCAAAGCAAGTCTAGCATAGCTTGCGTTTAGTTTACGATTTATATGAAATCCCCAAGTTAATTGTCAATCTAGGTAAACTACTAGGTATTTAATTGCACTATCCCGGGTATTCCATAATATTTCTTCATTGTTTATAGCAATGTTAGCTGGGGCTGCATGGCGGCGAAGAATAAACACTTTAGTTTCACATTTTGTTGGGTTAAGAGATATGTGCCACTTGTTCATCCAGTTCGAGATTGTATTTACGCTGTTTTGTAATTCGTTTGAGGCTTCTAATAGGTCGTTGCTCTGGGTAAGTAATGCCGTGTCATCGGCGTACATAGGAATTGTTGTATTGTCTAATCGAGGGATATCGTGAACATAGATGTTGAATAACAGTCGTCCCAATATGGAGCCCTGTGGCACACCCGCATGGATAGGCCTGGTTGTTGAAAATGTGGAGTTGATTCTTACAGAAAAGGTGCGCTGAATGAGAAATGAACGTATAATACTTATCAGTGGAGCTAGGATAGTTAGGCAAATGGCCTTTTTTTAATAAATGGAAGGATTAAAGGCAGACGCAATTTCAAATTCGTTTTAGAAGGCGTGCAATTGAAAAATGCAAATTTTATTTTGCCTTTTTTGCTTATTTTCTTAGCATTCTGCTTTTTTTGGGGAATTTCCTATTTTTCTTGTCTTTTTGTGCCTTTTATAGTATATTAAGTTGAAATTTTAAGAAATTTAGTTCTTAAATTTTCAATTAAAAAAATTTATACTAGCAATTTTCCAAGAAAAATGCACATTTTAAATTTCTGAAATAATTGTTGAAAGTATTATTCACAAGCACTTAATGGTAGAGGTTTAGTGGGTTTTACCCTTTATTGTTACCGGCTGAAAATTTCCAGGATTATTTTCTTGAGATTAATTTTAATGAGGGGACCAGTATTATCAGGAGAAAGTTTTCTATTGAATCAGCCAATTTGTCACAATTTTCGAACGTGTTAACATTGTCATTTGTGAAGTGCATCGACTGTATTTCAAGTGATTTTGAATTTTAAAAATGCTAGCTTGTTTTGCCTTTTTTCCTTTTTTGCCTTTTTTTCTTTATTTTTGCCTTTTCGGTGCTTTTTTTTTGCCTTTTTGCCTGCCCTTTTCGAGACTTTATTTTGCCTAACTATCCTAGCTCTACTTATCAGGTAGTCAGAGATATCGATGTGTTGCATTTGAATAGTAGGCTTTCTGTCCAGACCTTGCCAAAGGCCTGGGCAATACCTAAGAATGCTGCGGTGGTGTACGCCTTGTTTCCATAACCTCTTTCTATAAATTCCATAATCCGCTGTAATTGATGTGTGGTAGAATGCTGAGACTTAAACCCAAATTTTCCCAAACCCAAAGAACTTTCAAAATCCAAGGATCTGGAACTTGATTTTGTTAGCGAAATTCCAGACTTCTCATCAATAAAAACAGCGTTATATTAGACAAAATAAAGCGTTTGGTGTGCCAACGATATCAAAAACCAGACAAGAAGTTCGGTTACCTGCTAAACTAACCGATAATTTTTTACTCATAGATGATGGTTCTGATGAACGTATTTTGGCCGTTTGTCACGAACAACGCTGCCGATTTAAGAAAAACCGCCATTATCTTAGCAGACGGTACGTTTAAAAGTTGCTGCCGATTGTTTAATCAGTTGTACACCCTTTATATGAACATCGGAAGTTCAATAGAAGCTACACTTGTGTCGTTCCGGTGTTATACACCCTACTACCGAACATAAAGAAAACTACCTACGGAAGACTGCTTAATATACTGAAAGAAAAATTCAATTGTTTCCCTAAAGTGATTAAATTAGACTTCGAAACAGCTGCAATACAAGCTTTTCGGCTAATTTTTCCGGGTGAACATATTAAGGGTTGCAACTTTCATCTTAACCAGGCTATTTGAAGGAAAGTTCAAGCGTTAGGATTGGTGACTTCGTACAAAGATGATGGAAACATTCGCGAACATATACGTATATGTGCTGCGTTAGCCCATCTACGCAAACAATATATTGATGATGGGTGGCTTCATATAATAGAATGGTCACCAGCGAACGAAGCTATAGAAAAATTTAAGAACTACTTCGTCAACCGATGGTTGGAAAACAACACCACCCTAGGTATGTGGATATGTTGCGGCGAAAGGCATCGAACAACCAACACCGTTGAGGGATGGCACAGTGGTTTGAATAGAAAAATCGGGAAAATTCATCCCAACGTTTTTGAATTAGTGACAATACTTAAAACACTTGCAGAACATTATGAAACTATAAAAAATAAAATTGAATTAAATATGGCACCACCAAAAAGGGCGAAGAAGTATTGTGAGTTAGATTCGCGTATCCGAAAAAGAATTTGTGAATTAAGTGAAAATATAAAATTGTTGGTGAAACTTTGCGTCTCTTAATGTATATAGTTAAGTTAAACTAACAGACTTGTAACTTTTTATAACTTTGTATCTACTTTCTAAATATTTTAGTTTATAATGTACTTTTATTTACATCTTGTTAAATTTTTTGTTTATTATGTGTTTTATTTACAGATTGACGAAAAAAATAAATTAGAACAAGTTTATGTTGAATCATTTCAGTTTTGTTGGTAAGAAAATAATATTACTCAATATCCACCCAAGTGCCATTGTTACTAACTGGAGGATTCTAAAAGATATAACCAAAGAGCAGTATATTTATAAAGAGAGTTAGCGTTATGGGTTATATCATAGGCTAATAAATACCTAATATTAGCCTATGGTTATATATATAGTATCGTTAAAATAGTACCGTCCGCTAGGATCGCCAGGGTCTGGTCCCAAGCACCCGGGACTCGAACTACACAGAGTTTATTCATCATGTGAAAGCGACGATATTACAGATTCCTGTAGCATTTTAGTTTCCTTTAGAAGCACAGCGTTGCCATGTTGTCATAAAATGCGAAATTTCTAGGAATATTAACTAAAAACAGCACATTCTATGGTTTAATGAGCCTTATAAATAAAAATTAAGCAATTGCTTCTAGCAATATACTGCTGTTTGGTATAAGTATGGAGGTAATTTTAAGAGTACAGGGTTCGAGGACTGTAAGAGGAATTTTTAGTCCTAAGACGCTAAACGGAACTAGCATAAATCTCCAGTACGTTATGGTAAGCCAAAATACGAATACTAAATTCGATGTTTAAATAATAATCAACGTTATGAATATATAATATTACGGAAGCAACGATTTTGGATTTTGCTAATAACACGAACTATAGACCAGAGATTTTGCAACACGTTTCTTACACTCTGACATTTTGACAAATATAGCGCTTCTAAAAACTGATTATTGCCATTGATTTAACCTTATTAACAGCAAACCTAAATTTTTGAAGTAATTTTAGTAATCGTAGCCAAAATTGATATTCTAAGAATAAATGGTGTATTTAGCAGGATATTTGGAAAACTGCAAAATATTTATGCTGAAACATATTGTTGAATTGGGACAACCGGAAATATATGACACACACCGTAAATAAAATGCAATGCATTTTGATATGGTATGATGCTGTTGAAAATACTTGTGAGATAGTTTGGGATTTCTATGTATAATTTCGTTTTTGCACGGTAAGAATTAAGCGACAACTTTCTATAATTAACGACTTCATTTAATATGCAAGCAATGTCACGGCAGACTAAATCGATTTGGATTTTACCCGCTGAATAAGTTTCTCGTAATTTTTTGATAATGTCAATATTTGAAGTTTGGTTTCAGAATTTTAAAACGACTTCACAGGTTTTGGTATTTTTAAGTAAATTGAGTCCATTAATTACAACACTATTTAAATGTAGTTGAGCTTAACCTGTTGTTGAATAACAGACCGCTACTGCAATTTCCGCTGTTATAAAAATTAAATTAGTAATGTATTCATTATTTTCGTACAGGTTAATACATATGTGCATATTTCTACATACTATTATTAGAGGGTTTTCAACAGAATGTAGTTGAAATGCCCGTTGGGCACTGGGTATCACGATTAAGTAATTCGTTAATTCCAAATTCAAAATCCAAGTAAGCCTCATGAATTAAATTCCACAAGCCGTATTTCAGAACATTTATAATTCCTATGTTAATATTGATGTTTCCGATATTCCATTAAGTTATGTCAATCGCTTCTCTGTTGTTTTATTTCATGCTTGGCTTCATATTTTTCGAAAGATAAACTGAATAATTATAAACGTCTACGCTTTCGTTATGTGTTACGTATATTGATATTCATTGGACGACTTAATTTTCCTAACATATTTTCGTGAAGTAAAATACTGTTGCAATCTTTGAGCATAAAACGTTATATCATTCAACAAGTTTAATGTAATATTCCAGAAATTTGAAATACACATCAAGACCTGTTTCGTTTGAAAGCCGCAGAAGAAACAAATCAGCGGGCAATAATGTTCACTTTGGTGGAACGTTCAACCGAAATACAATATTACGTTTCTAAATATAAATAAGCAGATTTGAACAATAAACGTTTAATAAAAATCTTTAGGGTGCCGCTATATAATATTAATTTGTGACCATGCTTAAAAAAACAAGCCGAAATTGAAAATAGCGTGACCCCGGGTTATAAGGAAAACAGCCACGAAATGAATTTTGTTTTCTAATTTTACCTCCACATCAAATGCCGTCGTATACTATAATATTCTACGAAATTCTTGGTCGTAGGTACCCCAATATTTCTGTTATGATGTATTTATATGCACTACGCTCGTATTCTACACCCCCCAGTGGTGCTGTGACGGTCTAGTGATTTCAATTCATATTACAGCGGGTAAATGGAAGCATTCTCCGGATTTTATGATTGAGCGCAATATTAGCTATTTGTTATTTTCACAGACCGTTTAAATCTACAAATGTCAGATTCAATCATCTGAGTTAAATTCAATATCTCTGTTGCACGCGGTTATCGCATTTCAACTTTAATAAAATCCTTAAAATCCGGGCCGCGTCGATAAAAAATAGAATCCGACGTTTTCAATATATTTTAATAAAGGGGAATAAAAGTTTCCTTTTTGTGACGTACTGGTTACTATTGGACACTACTTGATTTAGTAACCGGTTATATCTAACCTATGTAATTTATGCACATATAGTTAGTTATACGTACTTAATATCGTTAGATCCTGGCAAAGTTTCAATAGAATGTGAGACATTTGAATGTCTACTAAGTAAAATATGCAAATTATTTCAAAATATAGTATAGCAGTTGTCTACTTAGTTATTATTTTCTTGAGAACGGACACAAAGTACACAATGGATGCATTAAACATTATACATATATGGGGTGTTCCACGACGTGAGGTCACTACTTCATGTACGTAATCTTTAGACCAAATATAGTTAAAAATTCTTATAAAGTTCTGCCCTAAAGTAAACCGCTTTCAAAATACATAGTGTTAAATTATTATTGATTACATAATTACAATATCAGAAAAGCCAATATTTATTTATATTTTAGTTGAAATTCACTATAAAGATTGTTCAAAATGGCCACCGTTGCTCTCGAGACACATTCTGGCTCTTCTTAATAGAGATCTGGTTGCGCTACGTAACATTTCACTGTTATTCCGAATTAGTTCTGCTGTCTCAAAAATGCGTCTCCTGAGATCTTCAACAGTCTCTGATGGTGTTTGGTATACCATACCTTTCATATGGCCCACAAATAATAATCTAAACATGTTAAGTCCGGAGATCGTGGGAGCCAGGGTGCTGCTCTCCTGTACAATTACACGTCCTTCAAACCATTCATTCAAAAATTGTCTTACACGTAACGCAAAGTAAACAGAAGCACCATCATGCTGGTACCACATATCATGTCTGATAGCCAGAGGGACATCATCTAACAATCCTCCCAAATGATCTTCTAGAAAATGTAAATGTCGCCGGCTAAATGGTTTTCAAAAACGATTGGACCAATGAGCATGTTATCAATAATTCCACACTAGATATTCACTGAAAACATATTTTGATAATTTGACACTGTAATTTCGTGTGGATTCTCCAAATCCCAAGAGTGGCTTGAACAGGCTTGATATGAAATGGATTGCATTGTCTAGTACTTGCTGTATTGGACGCTCAGTCGGCGGTTTCGGGCAAGTTCCGTGTTCACGTAGGTGGTTGTGTACCTGTTGGAAAACTCGTCGGTCTGGTAGTCGCCGATTAGGAAATCTCAACCCATATTCCCGAGCAGCTGCTGCTGAGTTTCCATCACAAAATCCGTACATGTAATGAATATCGGCAAATTCTCACGGGGGGTATAAATATTCTAGCAACTCCATAAGGAATTAAAATTTTATTAATGCAACTGTGCATACTTCTTTTTAGGCGGGTACAAAGTTCAAACTGCGGTACTAAGTAATTCAACCCAGCTTTCTGTAATCTCTACACTCTCCGCTGTTTGCACCAGTGATACCAAATATGTTTTAAGCGGTATATCAGTGGTACCTAATATAAAACACTTGTCACAGTTAAGTATATTTATTTAATTTATTCAGGATATTTCTTGCATTAGATGCTGTTAGAGTAAGTAAAAAAAATGGTACAGGTAAAGGAAATAAATTACTTTAATGTTATACAAAAAAATTTAGAAATTGAAGCAACTTCGATTATGTTTGTACGCATACGTGGATAATTTTACGTTTTTATAATACGAAATATATATAACGGGATTGATCAAATACAAACCATGTGAGGTAACCATATGTGAAAATACCTCTAGTGTCCTTCGAAGTAATCTATCTCCCTCGACTTCTACGCACCGTTGATATCGACGATACAAGTCGCGGAGAGCCTGCTTAAACTTATCTCGAGGAAGTGCGTTTACTTCGGCGGTAACATTCCGTTGAATGTTTTCCACGTCGTCAAAGCGCCTTCCTTTGAAGGTCAATTTTAGCACGAAGTCCGCTGGAGACAGATCCGGCGAATAGGGAGGATGTTCTAATACTGGGACATTTCTTGTCGCCAAAAACGTCTTCACAATCAAGGCAGAATGCATAGGGGCATTGTCGTGTAAGAGGTGCCACTTGCCGGAGGCTTCCCAATGCGGTCGCACACGTCTAATGCGTTTTAGTAAACGAGTCATGACACCCCTTGTAGTACAGGCTAGTGACGGTGACATCCGGTGGCACAAATTCTTTGTGAATGTTGCCTTGACTGTCGAAGAAAGTGATCAGCGTGGTCTTTACTTTCGATTTTTGGAGATGGAATTTCTTTGACCTGGGAGACGTCTTCGATCGTCATTCCATGCTTTGTCTCTTGCTTTCTGGATCGTACTGAAAGCACCACGACTGTGACCAGTAACAATTGAATCCAGAAAATTTGGGTCACTGTTGACTGTTGCAATGAATTCGCAGGAGGTGTCCACTCGATCCGCTTTTTGATCAGCGGTGAAATTGTGCGGGACAAATTTGGCACAAACCTTCCTTTTCTTCAAATCTTTCTCCAAAACGGTTCTAATGGTTTCACGGCTAATACTCAGCTCCTGCTCCATCATTCTCAGTGTCAGTCGTCGATCAGCCGCCACAAGTTGTCGGACTTTTTCGATCGTTACGGGTTTCTCGTTGTGATCGGACGACCCGGCTTCTGATCATCGTAAAGGTCCAGCCTACCTTCACGAAATCTGACAAACCAATAGAAAACGCGAGTACGGGACATGGCCTCATTGCCGTACACAGTTTTCATCATCTCGAATGTCTCCGTGCCCGTTTTCCCCAATTTGAAACAAAACGCTCTCTGCTCCATGTTTGACTTGTGTCACATGTGACAGCTGTACTTACTTGTTCATTCGCATGCACAGCCTACCACGCAAGTTCCGACAAGATGCCGTTTTAGCTATGTGTAGACGAAAATTCCAGCTACAATTTGGATATGATTTGGACAGAGTCAGTTTTTTATAGCGTCCGCAGTAGTGCCAATTCCGTTTCATATTTGTCCGTCCTCGTACTTTCTGAAGTGTTGCTAATGTGAATGGTATTTTGAAAACGCGAAACCCGTAAATTACATCCCTGATTCGGGCTTTAACACATACCTTACGATTTTGTTTTTCGTTATTCTTTGTGAATTTTCTTCATATTTACAATTTAACTAATATTTTCTTTATCTTCGTTTACTGCCCGTTGAATACTTTTAAGACCATTTTTAAGAGCCGCTGTTTCTCTACCGTGTACGCGAGATAAAGGTATCAATAGACACCCATTTTCTTTTTCTAGTTCAAAATACGCTAACACGTTCAAAATCAAAAGTTTTGTTTTGCAATCGAAAACTTTACCACTCGGCATAGTGATATTTTGTTAATGCAATTTATTAAGACAAACCAAATAATCTGTAAGGGGCAAGAGGAATTTCCCTTCCCCGCCTGAAAATTATTAGGATAACGATAATTACAGTAAGTTAATAGATAATCAATTAATATATTTTTAATACATAGACTAACTAAACATTCAGCATAAATTTTTATTTATATCAGCTTTCTTAATTAGCTGCAATTGTGAGCTTAATATATGTCAAATTTTCAATAGGTATTTGTAAATAACTACTTTATTATATATCTATCTCAATATTATTAATACAGGGTGTCTCAGAAAGAATGGGCCACCGTTTAGTCATAGATTCTTTATGTAAAAATAAACCGATTAAACCTAATATACCTTAGGCAGAAAGTCCTTCCTTAAGAAGTTATAGGGCCTTAAAGTTCAATTTTTTATTTCTTCTTTTTATTGTAATTTCCACAAATCTAAAAATATTGCTTTGAAATTTGGTATACATACTTATAATTATGTACTACAGTCGCGGAATTATTATCATTAACCAGACTTGACCGTAAGAGGCACTTAACCTACCACTGAAATTTTGTATTAGCTCTAACTTTGTTATTAGTAGAATATTTTAAAATTTTATGTTATTTTCTGAAAGAGAATTAAAAAGTACAAAAATAAGGTACTCTTAGTTCATACGCGTAAATGCAACCGTTTGCCTTAAAATGCTTGTCCCAGGTTTTGGGCTGTAGTTATGACATGCAATTATCAGGTAGCCATGATCACAAAAACAATGGGTAGTGCTTGTGACTTACAGTAAAGAACAATGCTAAGTCAATTAAATACTTTGGTGTTATAGAAATAGTATT
>JABXWE010045600.1:0-18089 GCA_014611495.1 Limonius californicus
GCAGGCAGGGCCTACGAACAAATATGGCTCAAACTTCTAGAGCAAATGCTTGTAAAGGCAGACAAGCTACATTACCTAATAATGCTGGGTGCAGTTCCCAAATGACGACGCGGTCTAAGCCGAAAGTAAATTGTAATATTGACAACTTTAAATTCGTTTAGTCAATATTACTACTATATAGCATTGTATAGCGAAAACTTCGAGATGCTGCTTCAATGTAAAATTCATTAACCCATAAACTGAAAAGCGAAATCACCTTACGGAGCACGTTGAAAGGATTGATGTGTTATTGACAAAATCGTAATAAAAGCTGATAAAAGCTCCTCAGAACAATAGCTTTACTGCGAAATTTCCACTGTGACGGACGTAAAGTATTAAGTAATCCGATAAAGGGACATAATAATAAATGAAGTACAGCACTTCTTAATATCCGCACAGTTACCACGTTCTAGAAACATCGAGATGCTCTCTGGCAGAGATGGCTTTTGAAACGACATCTGTATTTTATTGTCAGAAGTTCCCTTTTATACTGGCAAAAGTTCTTAAAAGAATAGATGAAAGTTGTTGAGAAAATTCAAATTAGAGTTGATATTTTGAAATAATACGCCAATTCGGTTTACTTAAAGAGTAGTTACTACATAGATTAAATTGAGGTTACAATTTTACGTTTTCATATTAAGCAAGCAATCGAGAGTCTTTTCTGAAACTGCTTTTCGAAACTTCTTACAACAAAGAAAGATGGGAAAATCTCGTATGTATTTTTAACAAATGGTTTGTAATCTAAATAAGAGATGTATATAGTACATTAACATGACTATGTATACCTAAAAAATATATTAAATACTTTCAAACTAACTGTTTTATTTATAGCTAAAATGTACTCCGTGTTATACGTAGAAGTTATTTTAGGAACATTTAATATATTTTTAACTTTACATATTTTACAATTTGCAATTTTATCTTACGATTAGATTTTTGTTAAGAGTGTAAATTCTAGATTAATAAAAAAAGAAGACAAACCGCACCAAAAGATTATGGGTAAGGCACAAGCAACAATTTCATAAACTTTTATTAAACCAACTCACCCACCAAGTCAACTACGAATTGGAAAATTACCGTTTTAAAAACTGCCAAAAATATATCTCGGAACTGGGGGCAAGCGATAACTCGCTATGGCGGGCAACCACAAGAATCCTACGACACACAGACACCATCCCATCCCTCAGGGAAAATAATGGTAACTATTGCAGTGGCCAAGATAAAGTCAACCTGTTTGCTGAACACCTCAAAAATACCTTCCAGCTAGGAAATGATCAATCAAGGAAGCATATCACTAAAGAAGTGGATTTGTTTGTCAACAATAACCTGCCGATGAAAATTGACCTTGAGAAAGTTGAATGTACCTCTGCAAAAGAGGTAGCAACTATCATAAGCAAACTGCCAGCTAAAAAAACACCTGGCTATGACTTAATCCCCAATACTGTGCTAAAAAACCTAAGTATGAAGGCGATTGTATTTCTCACGACCATCTTTAACGCATGCCTATCCAAAGGTTACTTTCCGGAAATGTGGAAACACGCTGAAGTGATCATGAGCCATAAACATGGTAAAGAACCAAAAAAAGTCGCCTCCTATGGGCCAATTAGTCTCCTGCCAGTGCCTTCAAAAATTCAGAAAAAAATCATACAGAACAATTGAATATCTTCCTAAAATCAATAACACTATACCAATGCACCAGTTTGGATTTAAGAGCAAGGACTCTACTTCACACCAGCTGCTGAGGATCACTGAAACCATAATTTGGGGGGGATATGAAAACAAACACCATACTTGTGTTGTGTTTCTCGATGCGGCTAAGACATTTGACAAGGTATAAATGAGCTTATGTACAAAATACATCACATCTCGCCACCTGCTTATATCATAAACTTGATTTCATCATTCTTACGTAATAGAACTTTTCAATA
This sequence comes from Limonius californicus, assembly GCA_014611495.1. Lineage (NCBI taxonomy): Eukaryota > Metazoa > Arthropoda > Insecta > Coleoptera > Elateridae > Limonius > Limonius californicus. The sequence continues at coordinate 1,968 of JABXWE010045600.1, forward strand.
TTGGTGCAGAGAGGTTACAAATATCACTGAATGAGTTGCTACAGTATTTTGCAAAATGGAATATTCAACTAAACGCCAGTAAGTGCGAATGCAAAATATTCACTCTTCGAAGACCCGAAAATCCTCGGAACATTGTTATTAATGGACAACATATTGAATAAATCCCTCTGATTCAGCAGTCAAATATCTGGGAGTTTTTCTAGACCGCCGCACAGTGGGGCCGAAAGCAACTAAAGTTGGCAACAAATGTTTTCATAGCTTTTAGGAAAGGTAATGGTAAAAAAACATATTTTATAATAAAATATTGATTTATATACATTTATTAAATGCAGAAAATTTAACATTATTGATTTATTTAGAATCAGAACTTAAATTATCTATCTCGTTTCCCGAAGAATCTGAACTGCCATCAGCCAACTCATTTCCCAAAGATTCCTACACTGTTGGAGGCAATAACATTTCTAAAACTTATTTATCGAATGCCTCATTGGTTGTGTGTACCTCTTCCTGGCTTGAAATGTAGGGGTCGGATGCAATCAGTAAACGATTCATCTTCATTCGTTTCTTCTCGACACATTTTTCTTGCAAAATTTTCTCGGTATCTTTTAAAAATTTTATTACTAGCCTCTTGGGCTTCTTCGCTTAGTTGCCCAATGGGCAGTAACGCACCAGCGATCACATATGGACCATGAATTAAAATCTTATGCACGGTTGGTGGCATTGGATCCCACGGATATTTTTCCGCAAATACTTTTGCAGTATCCAATGCATATGTTCTGAATTTATCGTTATCCCTAAGATGTCCACTACCTATTGTTTGTAATATCACTTTAAATCTCTTTATTATTTCGACACTAACTTCTGTAATTGCTGCTGATTTTTCAGGATCGTGAAAAAACGTCTGGCGGTGTTTCCATCGTTGCTATTCCCAAATCCTTGCTTAGGCTTGTCAATGACCAAACCCATCTCCTTTTTGAATCTAGTCTGTATCCTTTTCTTATTTTCGGCAACTATTTCTTTATTTTCCTTTCCACGGGCTTGCCATGTTTTCAAAGTTAGTTTGTAAAAAAAGATGTAGAATGCATTCTAAGAATCTTATCCATGCATGTACTACCGACAAACCAAATTCCAACTGTTTCTTCTTACTCTGTGCATTCAATACTTTACTTATGTCTTTAAATTCTTTACAAGCAAGGGAACAAATATAACAACGTTGTGTAGACATGGTTTCTGTTAATGCATTGCAGACTTTTCCATCCACTATTGTAAAGAGAGAATTTTATGGCCTAATTCAAAGCATGTGTCAGCAATAAAGCATTTTCTTGGTTGCAATTGTATAATCTGATTATCTATGTAATTTTTTTCAGACGTGGAAAAGTCAGCAGTCTGATGGCGAACTGTAATCTAATGGGTCTACAAAATCTCGTCGACGAACACCTTTGATTTTGCCATATAATAACTTGTTCATTTCTTCCGGATTTTTCAGTAGTAAGTCGCAAGGGCACTAACGACGCAATAAATATATTTGCATTAGTTACCTCGGGATTCGTAGTAAATCTTTGCTTGTATTCTGATTTATTGGATCCGTCGAATCCCCGTTTAGTAATCAAACATAGTTTTCTCAATTTTTCTAGTCCTTGATTTTTTAAACATCTTCCTGGGCTTTCAAAATACATGAATCGGTATGATCAACGAGCCCTTGTACTTTTACTTCGGCAGAAGTTTCCGTAACAATAATTAGTTCTTTTTCAGGATAACATTCCTTTTCTGCTAATTAAATTTGTTTATATGACGGAAATTGAGATAAATCTCTTCTTCTAATTTTATTGTATTGTTCTCTGGTAAGGGTTGCATCACTAAACATAGATAAAGCCTCAGTTCCTCCGAGTTTTCTTGTCTGTGGAATATTCAATTTCTTGTAAGCAGTTCTGTATTTCGAAACACGTTTTGGTGAAGGAATCGTAACGTCTTTGATGACTTTAGAAGCGTTTATCTGGCCAGAAGAACGTAGACTAATTTGCGCAGCATACGATAGCTCTCCATAAGAATGTTGGGCCAGCAACTTTTCGGTTTTCTGGCGTTTTGATCTTTCACTAACATTTTCGAATGTTTTCTCAGGTCGACCTTTCTTCTTATTTTTAGACGAATATTTAGGGGAACTTAAGGAAGTTGCAACCATATTCTATTTTTTGAGAAAATCTATCCTCTTAACTGTTAGATTCCTGCCACTTCCTTTTGAAATCAGCCACAAAGTAAGACAATTTCTTTTTTTATATTTGAAATTAGATTTTTCGGAAAATTATTACGATTTTGAATGTATATTTTTAAGAAACTAATTTGGTCTTCTATGTTCTTCACGTTAGATTGTTTCATTACATCATACAGGGTCCACCTTGTTAATAAAATATCAGTAGAACCAGATCCTTGAAAGAAGAAATAAATAAAAACAGTCACTTTAGTTACGTGGTAATAATATTACCTAAGTTACCCACACATTAAATACTAACCTATATTTTAAATTGGCACAAATATTCGCAAACTTTTATTAAAGATTTTCAAAACTGATGAGCTTTATTACCAAAATAAGTTAAAATATTAGCCCGAAAGTGCCCGGAACCAAATTATTATCCTAAGTATATATGTCGAATCCAGAAGATGTAATTGCACATTTCATGAAAAGGCCATCCACTTCATGAAGCAGCTCCATATACTGTAAATTCAAAGACTTCCGCCACGTGGACAAAAATCCCATCCATTTCATGAAGTGGAACCCATCCTCTTCCAGATTGTGAAATTATACGAGACTACAGCATTTAGATAAGCAAATTGTCCACTTCATGAAAAGGTGAAATAGAAAACAATATTTGGTGTAATAGTTGTTACGTCGTCGCAAGTGGATGTCCAATTCGTGTAAAGGTCACATGATAACGGACCACTGTCAAACAGTGCCATTTTAAGAGTTGTGTTTTGTTTGAAGAGTTGTGAATTGTTGTGGTTTGTTTTCGTTTTCGGGTTGTTTTCTCATTACCTCATTAATGGTGTGACAAGGAGTACGACGTTAAAGACAGTTTCTTCAATGAAATTGAGCAATATTACTCAAGGCAACCGGTGAAAAAGCCCTTCTCCAAAGAAACATAAGCTGCTGTTGTTGAAGAAATTTTATGTGCCAAAGCGAAATCGTAAGTTATTCATAGAATGTGTACTCCTAGTACAAATTCAACAAAAGTTTACATAAGATAGGTACTATTTATTCCAAGGGTCAGAAGAGTAGAAGCGAGTATTACCTGCTTGCCACCTATGCTGTTTTGTCTCTTGGCAACGAGAAATTTTTGATAAAAAAGCTCGAGAAAAATGAAGACACTGAAATTAGATATCTAGTCACATACGAAGACCTCTATGATCGGTGTCACGACATACATGTTCCAACAGGACATGAAGGAAATGTAAAAATGAAAAATGCTGCAAAATCAAATACGTGTGCCTAGACCTTGCATTAAAGTATATTTAAAAAGTGGCAAATCGTGCAATGAGAAGAAAAGTATATCTCGTAAACTTGCCGTGAAGCCAATTACATCGAAAGATTTTAATGGAGGAGGACAGATAGATGTTATCGATTTGCAATCTTTTCGGGATGGCAAATTTAAGAGCATATTGAATTACCAAGACCACAGTACCAACTTCGCTTGCTTGAGGCCTTTGGAGATGAAAAGAGCTGCGGAGGTGGCTTCTCAACTACTGAAAATCTTCCTAACTTTTGGGGCACCCCGCATCTTACAAACCGATAACGGTCGTGAATTTCTGAACCAGGTGATCAAGGAATTGTGGCCTGAATGTGTTATCGTAAATTGGCGTCCCTGTCATCCCCAAAGTCAGGGCAGCACCGAGCGCAGTAATCAGAACATCGAGAACTTGATCAGATCTAGGATGTCCGATAATGATTCAACATACTGGACAATCGGGCTTCATTTCGTGCAATCACAAAAAAATATTTCCCATCATCAAATTACCGGGTGATCTCCCTATAAAACACTTTTTTGCCATAACCCGCGTGTGGGTTTCACTACTTCCCACCTGCCGAAAGAAGTCCTAGAAGGCTTAGTGAATGAGTAAAACCTGGATACTCCTACTGATGAAGAATTACCGTAGGGAAATAAAACAACTGACAGCGAAACTGATCACAGTGGCAAGTCACCAAATGAAGCGCGAAATGTAGAAGATGAAGGGACACTTGGACTCTGCCACAGTCGAAACAAGTAATGAATTTGACAATGATGAGATCCATAGTGAGTTGAATGATCGAGAAAAAAAGATTCGAAATAAGAGAGAAGCTGCCTGAAAGGTCAAAAACGTGCGACAGAGAAAATGGTGATGTCATCTAAACGTAAAAATACGGCGTTTAATGTAAATGATTGTGTTTTTGTTTCCGTCCCTAAAGTTGACCCTTGGAGCAACAGATCCCCAAAATATTGTGGGAATAATCACAGATTGTAAAAACGAGGTATATCAAGTTGCCACGGCATGGTTCGCTGAAAGGTTGGTATGGACATAACGCATTCTAAAATGCTACTTTCAATTTTTTGAAACCTGAAGATGCACTTACGTCGAAACAACTTTTTCTACGAAAGGGGTTGCTGCAAGCTCGGTCGGGCAAGGTGTTGCAAAATGTTCCTGCAAACCTTCTAAGCAGCAGTGCACAAATAAACAATGTATTTGTTTTAAATCCAAGAGGTTATGTACCAGCCGTTGTCATAACAGTCAATTGTGCAAACAAGTAGCTCATAATATGAGAATAAATTATAACTTATTTATTATATATCTATATATTTGTGTCTGTTCTTTGCTTGAATGTTTAATATTTATTTTTTTTGACATACGAGTATTAGTATAGTATAGTCTTTTTTAGTATAATAAAGAAAAAACATAAATCCCTTTTTTCTTCGCACTTCACTACATAGCTATAGGTACGAAAACAGGGAACACGAATGGGACATCCACTTGCGACGACATAACAATTATTACACCAAATATTAGTTTCTATTACACCTTTTCATGAAATGGACAATTTGCTTATCCAGATGCTGTAGTCTCATATAATTTCACCATCTGGGAGAGGATGGGTTCCACTTCATGAAATGGATGGGATTTTTGTCCAGGTGGCGGAAAACTTCAAAATTACAGTATGTGGAGCCGCTTCATGAAGTGGATGGCCTTTTCATGAAATGTACAATTACGTCTTCTGGATTCGACATATATAATGATAATTGAAATGTTTATTCAATTTTATCACTAGGTGTACTTATTTCGAATTAAAGACTATCCATTATTATTAATCTATACAAATAGCGAATGAGTAATGTACTAACCTGTAGGTAGAGCCTCCATGACAGAAACAATTCACAGGTAAACCACATTTCAAATTATAGTAGCTCGAAAGTAATGGCTAATTAGTAAAACTTACAAGTTCCGATTTATGAGGCGCCCCTCCGCCGCTACCAGCACGCTTCCCACACCTTTTATTAACGGAATATAATGGAGGGGACTTTAAACTATAGTCTCCAAAAGAAACTTATCATTTATCGTCATTTTTGATTTAGGATTTTTTGCCAAATTTTCATGCTTTTGGCCCCTCTGTGCGCCGTCTAACTTGGAATTTCCACAATAACAAAAAGCTAAACGAAGTGTTTGCCAGGCTTGCTATACTCTACCCGCTGATAAACAGGAAATCTTCCTTACGCATCAAGTGTTCGAAGATTATACATCAGTGCATATTGCGGCCAGTGCTAACGTATGCTTGTGCAGTGTGGGATGCAACATCGAAAACGAATATCAAAAATATGTAAACATTCCAAAAGAAGGTTCTACTTATTGCGGTAATTGCTCTGTGGTTTGTGCGAAATGACCAAATCCATTGTGAACTTGGCGTAAAGACGATAGACAGTCACATTCGTATCACCGCTTGTAAATACCTAACATACCTAACTGTTATGGCGCGATGCATTTTCGCCTTGGCCGAAAGTCCACATTCACTCGCTTGAAAAAGAGGCTCCCTCAGGATATCCTGCTGCCAGAGGAGAGTAGTGGCATAAGTGGCTAATTAGTAATTGTTATTGTAAATTAGAGCATCATGCCAGGGTAAAACACTCTTGTTAATTTATGTTATTGTATATATATTCTTGTTCTACTAACCATGTATAACATTCTGTATGTTGAGATGGTTTATTCATATTAAAAAAAAGATTAATAATAATGTTTCATTCAAAAGCTATATTTTAAATTGCTACAGTTTAATCATCCAGAAACCATCTAGGTATATAAAACTACCGTGAAACTTTCATAATCTTCTTCGAAATAGGTTTTTTTACAGCTACATGTTACATACAGAAATTTTGTAAAATTAACTTTGAGAGGTCAAATACCTACATTTTATTTATTATAACTTCAAAATGTTTAATTAAAGTGAATTTTATAAAAGCTGAAACCCGTAAACAATGGTACTGACATAAAAAAGAATAAAGTTTTATTTGTGCTTTCATTACAGACGGTAATAAAATGTGCTAGGCTATTATTAATATAATTTGAATATAAAATTCCTTCAGCTTACGTAGCTGCTCGTACGTCAAAATTCAATTTGCGAATTTATGCAGCAGATATCAAATTGGTTGTAATATACAGCCGCATGTAAATGTTCTTTTGGGAGAAATAAAATAAAAACGGAGCAGCAGTAAAAAGACTGTCTTCACTTTTGTCGGCGAGCAACACGAAAATGACTAAAACGTTCGAGTCAGCATGAAATGAGTGATTTCCATCCTAAAAGCGAAATCCATTTACATTTTATATAATTACCGTAGAATTCAAACCCCGACTGATCGGAAAAGTAAATTTATTCCTGCATTGAAAAGTAATTCATTTACGATCGATTGGACCAAAATACGTCTTCGAAGTCGACGAATGCGTCGATCATTTATTATGCTCTGTGAAACCGGCGGATATATTACAACTTATGTAGTTCGCTCGGAAAGAAAACAATTTCCGATTGAGTATTGGCAATATTTTATGCGAATGTCTTCTTCAATCGGGCCGCTGCTTGGAGATGAGGCATACAAAGAGTGTTTTTAGATCATATTTTGCCCTCTCTTTCGACTACCATCTTTTTATTATGATCAATACCGATGTTATCTATTTTTTATTCAACTTTCCGGTAAACACAGCTGATTGAAATGTTCCGACAAATATCACAACATGCTGCTACTATATTCATTCTGCATCAAAAGCGGTTGTAGAAAATCTTTAGGAAACAGCGACACTTTCAAACAGTATCATTAAATGCAATAAATTTAACCGCATTGCATAAATGCTACTTGCTTTTGAGCGTAACATAAAAATCTTATATAAATAGTAATTTAAACAACTGTAGTGGTAAATGAAATTCTCAGACGACAGAACCTTTAAATGCATTCACTTCATCTCTTTTCGGAGCTGTAATTGCATGTCAGCAAAGATAAGAAAGTAAATAAAGATTTAAGGCCGCAGAGGAAATAATCCACTTTATCCGATTGATTACAGTGGGTCTCCGGATAATGAATACTCAAAAACAGTAAAAATCGAATGCAATTTAATGCTGTAAAAATATCAGTGAAAAAGTGGCAAACTAATAATAATAATAATAAAATGGGTGGAGTGTGCACACGTACAACTTTCAACGATGAGCTCAAAACCAAAAATACCTTAAAATATTTTTCCACAAACTTCTTTGGTCTGGAAATAGCACACCTTAAAAGAGTAAAAAAACATATTGCGAAAAGCATGCTGGAACATAAACTCCTGGAATACAGAGAATCAGGAATTACTAACGGAAATGAAACATCACAACATCGACATATGTACCTGCATTGGCTGAAACAAAAAAGAAGGGAAAAGTATTTCTCAGGATAGATAGTTACATATTACTGTGTTCAGGAAAAAGTAAAGAAAAATGGGCGTCCGCGGGAGAAGGAATATTGTTACATAATAAATTTGACAATCATATTAAAGCGGTCGGTTACATTAACGATAGGATAATTAAACTGACAATGAATTTCCAACAACATATCCTGCATATAATATCCACATAAGCACCCAAAACTAATCGGCCCGATAACGAAGCAGAAGACTTCTATGAACTATTAAAAAACCAGATGGGCGCTATTCCGCAAACCAAACTACTAATTCTAATTGGAGACTTTAATGGCCGCGTTGGTAATCATACTATCAATGGTGTTAAACAAAGGTTTAACGAAGAGACTTTAAATGATCGCGGTCAAATTCTTCTTATATAATTCTATACAATGCACTAACTACGAAAAACAACACCTTCTACAAACACAAGCAACAACACAAGTACACATGGCAAGACTCGAGAGGAAGACAATCAGTAATCGACTATATTTTAATGGTTCAAAATGGTGAACAGTGATTATTTGGTGTTAATTACCAATTACAAAAGGGTTCAATATTTTAAGATAAATATGGCGTCAGCAAACATCTGCCCGCAGTCGTGAACCGGAAAAGTTCGAGAATCTTCCAGAACATTCCAAACAAGAGCGGGGTGGCGCGCATGACTGAAGAGTAAAATGACCGGTATAAAACCCCAAGCGCGGCCAGTTCAAATTCATTTTATTCGAGATTTCAATCGAGGTCTTATTCCGGTCTTGTCTTTGATACCTGTCACTCGGTGACTTGTATCCATGAGTGGATCTTATTCGAGACTTTATTTCCTGACTTATGGATTTAATCCTTGAGTCAGAAATATTCCTCGACCTTCTTCTAAGATCATTCTTAGAAGATCCTAGTGTTGACAATTCGATCCTGAAATTAACCGTTGTAGTAAACCCGGTTTAATAATTCCGTATACTTACCCGAAAGCGAATTAAGTATTTTCCAGTATTTTCGCCGTTGTTGTATTAACAAATGTAATAATTTTTCTTTTCAAGTTACAGATCCCGAAGCTGAGATACCGAGTGGCGTTCCTCAGTTGACCGCCGTGACTATAATTTGTCAATTTGTACCGTCGTTCAGAAGCTGTAGAGGTTCTAGCACGTTTTGAAAGTGAGGTTGGAAAGTATAAATGTTCAATCTGCTTTGCTCGCTCATTTGAGTGCCCCGTAGTCCGTTTCCCTGTTACAGACACTTTTATCGTTGGGTGCGCCGGTGTTTGAATCGATTACCCACGTTATAAGTTTCTGTCTGAAAATATTGAGGCTTGGCGAGTTGGTGTGCGAATCAACATCGTAACCAAGAATTAATAATTTCTGTTGTTTCGTAGTGTTGAGTATTCTATACAAGGGGTGCCGAAAGACGTGGAGGAATTTCATGAGATGACAAATTCTTGTAGATCCTTCTTACACACTTGAATTGATTTTGGAACAATTTCGAAACAGTTCAAGGTTGAAGGAACTCACTTTCTGCAGATTCTGTCACGGAAAAATTTTCATGCAGATTTGTAGTGCTACACTGATCCCAATTTGGTTGCCTTGCTGACGAAATTTAATTGGATTGTAATTTCCGTGTACTCTGTATATTCACTGTAAAATTAGATTTTTACGTGTTTATACTCTTGTCACAGGCAAGTAAAATTCAAAATCCTGTCCTGGTTAATTTTACTACGCAAAGACAGATTAATTTCTGGATAAATTCCGGGAAACCTGATTAAATTAAGAGGTCCTGTGTGAATATTTAGTACCGTCAAATTTGAAGTTAACACATTTACAGATTGTTTATTATGTGGCCGTCAACTGTCGAAGGAACACAGGTGTACCTTCGCAAAGAGTTTGTTACGGTTTCACAAGTAATTTCACTTTGTTCGAGGAAAACAAATTTTTCCAAGTTGCACGTGTCGTTATAACCTGGAAAGTATCCACAACACCGAGTCCCGAATCCCGTATTATCCGATAGCAAGGAAGTTATACTCTTTGCGAGAACAAATAATAATTATTTTGTTTATTTTGGAAAGTTACATCCTACCAGACGGCAGACATTTTGTTGTCCGAAGAACCGTTACGCCTACCGCACACGGAAACGAGTCGGTCCGCTGTCTTGGACTACCGCAACTACGCTGAGGACCAGTGGCGTACATTTATTGAAATTACAAATACGTTTATTTTAATTATATTTTGTAATTACATTTTAAGTTACATTTAATAAATTATTTATTCCAAGTACACGTGATTGAATTCTAGGCAACTCAAGAGCTCACCCAGGGTATAATTATTTAGCGTTATCGACCCCCTGTAGGCAACCGGGGCGAAATGTTACAGTATTATCACTAATATATCAATACATCCTACACAACTACTAGATATTCGATGTCTGACATCGACCAACATAGGATCCGACCACAGCCTGGTGCTGGGGAAGCTGCGTATTAACATTAAAATTAATAAAAGAAAACCTCTTCACTACATCAAAAAAATTAACATAGGGTTAGTATTGGACATAAGCACGCGCACGTTGTTACGGGCCAAACGAGTTTTTCGTCGATCCGCAACCGGATAGGTGGAAAAAGACCTACAGCTTAGCTCAGAGGAGAAGGGGGGTTCACGGAAACCCCTTACGGGAGGAAATCTTTCTAGTTGTATACAGGGTATGTATTGCAGGTTCTCGTGGAAGGCCGAGAAGCCAGCAGCTTACGGGAATCGAACTCACGTTTAATGTGCCTCCCTCCTGTTTAGAAAACTTGCAAAGTACATGCACACACAAATACAAAATACTCAACAATAAAAGGCAATAAATTTTAAAACACATAATTAAACTATTAGAAATGACACAATACAAAAAAGACGGCAAATGGTGATTTTATACTTCAGTATTACAAACTGTTAATTTGAACGATCAAGAGGAGGAACTCGCCGCTCCTGGTGTACGGTATTTAAATTGTCCAAACAACTACGTGGCCAGTGGCGTCGGAGTTTACAAGAATAGCACAATATATATATTTTTACAATTAGTAGTACAAGAAAAAGAACTGACAATTGACGACTGAAGGCCGTTTCTTGTCGCATTAACAAAAAAACGTTCAATCCCTTGAATCCTGGAAGCTAGACGCGCATGTACAGGAACAACCAATGGGCTCAATAATACTCCGCCAAAGGCGATCGACAAATTCGCAATGAATTGCCTTTGCAGGGGTAAAATTGCAGCGTATTTCTTTAAATCCGACACTTGTCGATATTCTGTTCACTCCACGGTGAATACAGCAATACGAAAATAGACGCGATGAAAATCCATTGAAAACATAAGCCGCCCCTGCAGTACTTGATTTATTAACGGTCCCCGCAGTTGGAATTGGGTGACCGTAGTCGAAGGTGGAAGACCGACTGCCGAAGAAACGCAACGCGAACCTGCATTCCCCAAAATGATTACACTACATTGTGAAATATGGTGAACTAATTCTGGAACAATTTGGCACGTAAATTCACAGAAAGCGCCCAGGGTCAGGCGCAGACATAACATTAATTGGCAATTTCAACCTACAAAGGGCACTTTTCAAAGGCTTTGCGAAAGTAACTCAATCTTAAAAAAATAATATAGGATCGACATAAGAATGGCGTTTACAATAGAATTTTGATGCCTATAGAGCGGCAATTAAAATAAAAATTTAATTCAGATGAAGTGACAAATTCAAATGAACATAAGGTTATACCAAATCAGGCTAACACAAACAATAAATAGTAAGTTAAACAAACAAGAGGATAACATAGAAGACAGTTGGCGAAGAATTTCAATAAACAGAAAATCCGCAGCCAACGAAGCTCTAGGAACCCGTAAGGTCAATATAAATGCATCTAAAACTTCATACAAACCATGGTTTACACAAGAAGTAAAATTCCTATGCCAGGAAAAACGTGAAGCCTATTTGAACTAAATAAATACTAAAACAGTGGAAAAATACAACGAATATAAAGCGCAATGAAACACCGTGCAAAACAGAATAAATGAAACAAAGAAGGAATATTGGAGACAGTTCACAAGTGACATGGAGCACGATCTGTACGGTGCTCAGAAAAAGGTATGGAAAATGCTGAGGAAGGAAGAAACCCCTAAATAAATAAGTACAAACAAATAGCATAACAGAAGATAAGTGGCTGAAATATTTCAAGAAACTAAGGATAATGATGAGGAAGACCACCAACCAGCAGAAATACTACACCACGACGAACATGACCATCAAGTAACTATAACACCGGCACCGGGAGAAGATGACATTCGCAACGAATTGCTAAAATACGAAGGACAGCCATTAATAAGCGAAAATCATAAACTGCTTCGGAAGATAAGAGATGCAATAGAAATATCAACTGACTGGCTTAAATCAATAACAGTACCAAAATTTAAGAAAAGCCAAAAAAAAATCGATTCCGCAAATTATCGTGGGATAACGCTGTTGAACACTACAATGAAATTATTCACGAGAATTTTAACAGAACGAATTAATACCACAACACCTTTATATGAAGAATAACAAGGCTTTAGAAGAAATAGATCGACGACCGATGCAATCTTCATCATAAAGCAAATCGTGGAGAAGGCAATAGACTATAACAAGGTAACCTATATATGCTTTGTTGATACCATAAAAGCATTCGACACAATACGTTCACGTATTACGTGAAAAAGCAATCCCCCAAACAATAATAAGCATCATAGAGAAATGAAATACAAACAACACAACAAGAATAAAAGTTAATAAAACAATAACAGAAGAAGTTAAAGTTCAATGTGGAATAAGGCAAGGAGATAGCCTGAGCCCAATTTTATTTCGCATGATAATGGATAAAATCATAGAAACAATCAAAGGGATGGATCTAGGCTACCGTATGGGAAACCATAGGCCCAGCATGGTATATTACGCAAATGGTGCTGCATTAATAGCGGAATCAGAAGACAATCTACAAAAACAATTAAAACAATTTAAGGAAGCCGCAGCGAAATATAATATGCAGATACCCATCACCAAAACGAAGTACTTGACAATTGCCCGAGAACCAACCCGATGCAAGCTTACAATCGACTATCAGCCAATAGAACGAGTCATGTCATTTCGCTATTTGGGAACAACAATTACAGCATACGGGGACCTTAAGGAAGAAATACGTAATCAAGTGAATAAAGCAACATCCATTTCCAGATGCATGTGAGATGTAGTATGGAAGAATAAAAATATGACGACTGAGGGTAAATCTAGGATTTACAGAAGATGTATTAGACCCATCCTTACGTACGCCGCCGAAACTAGGGCTGACACCTCAATAACAAAAAGGGGTTTAAGGACATGCGAAATGCAGATACTGCAGTCTATATATGGGAAAACCCTGCTAGACCACGTAAGAAATGATGAAATAAGACTAACATGCCATGTTGAAGACATAGTAAAATGAACACGCAAAAGACGAAAGATGTGGAATGAGCACATTAATCGCATGACGGATAACAGACTCGCAAAAACAGTAAGGAATGGAAAGCCAAACGCAAGAAGACCACCCGACAGACCTCCGAAACGCTGGCGGGACAACTGGCAGTCGATATCTCAAGAAAACAGACGACAATGATACCAAAGGAACAGGTCTAGGACGTAATTAGAAGTCGAAGAAGAAGAAAAGAGTACTTAAACGTCTTGTGTCAATTTTCAACAAAATTCTTTCAGTTAAATTCGGTAGCTTTACAACGTGTAATGGATTCCGGCTGCAACTGCTAGGCTCATCATTCTTTTCCCCGCTTATCATCTGTATCGCATTATTTTCATGTATTACCCTATTTTAGTTTACCAATCCATTCTGGTTCCTTTCTGGCGTGATCAATTCTAGCAAGGATCCACAACATTTTGTAACGATCCCCCCGAAAGTTTGTGACTAAAACCGCCAACAAGACGAATCAACTAAAGGTCCATACGTTTATTGGAGATGACCCTCGGTTGAAAATTCGGGAAATTGTTCCAATGGTGTTCTACAAAGCAGTGCCCATGAAATTCTATCTTACATTACATTACTCTATCCAAAAGTTTTCACCAAATGGGTGCCAGAAATGTTAACCGAACAACACATAATACAATGTTAAATATAGACGCGCTGTCATAATGAAAACGATTTTTGGTGATTTTAATATCAGTGGACGAAATCTTAATATACCAACACATCCGCTATTCAAGAAATATCCAATGACGTGGAAATATGTGAATTCACTTGGTTGACTTGGTTTGAGAAACGCAATTGGGAGGATCTCGGCCATCCTCCCCGCAGGTCAGACCTGTCTCGTTCTGATTATTATTTGCTTGAACCCTTGAATTAATTTCTTGGGTAAAAGGTTTTGATGACAACGACGAGCTGTACAGAGAAGTAAAGTAGTACTTTAAATTTGGATCCTACTTTTTGCGAAAAGGGTATCAGAACGTCGTTCACGTAAACGCCTGAACATTGAGAGGGTTTATGTTGAAAAGTAGCTTATGGTATTTAGCAGTTTAATTCCAGGGTCGGAAAAACAAAAAGGAACATTCTTCTTCCTATAGTGACTTACTCGAATAGAGCATAGGCGAAAAATATATACAAGCATTCTCGTTCGCTTTACTAGGGAAGCGTATTCTACGTGGTAGTTTCCCGTTTCATTCTACTGAACTGGATCTTTCATAATAGGTGTCTAGTATATATGTCTTGTTGCTGTCTGCAATAGACTACTTGACGGATATAGTCGTTAATTGTACCTCAACGACTAATGGCTGCATCCGATTTACCGACTGATAGTGATGACAATTATTTTTTTTATAAAAAAACACCTTACCCTCACCAGGATTCGAACCCAAGCTCCCATGGTTGAGTGACTAAAGCGCTACCAGGCTGCTCTTAAGTAACGCCACAAATATTTATTATTTACTTAAATATTTAGGAAACAGTCAATGGCAATGGCCTCTAAAGAAACGCTTTTAAATAGGCGGTTACATTTTCCCCATGTACATAAGAATAGCTAAAACTTGATCTAAAAATGCGGTTCTTCACGTAGAAATTGCACATTTTGTGGAACTCATTGTGTGTACAAATAATAAAATGAACAGTTCCAACACCAGCATGCATGGCTCAAAACAAATTACTGATCTACTCTAACATATAAATGGAGTAAACGTGATTTCCTACAGACAGGTCAAACTATGAACAGCACAGGAAGAGAACCTAGGAAAATTGTGGCCGCAGTAGGACGAGCAAAAGAAATTGCCACAAATACCCCCATTTGAACGCATTCTGCAACTCAATTTTTTTGTGTTAACGTGCAAGGTAGGTACCGCGATATCTTTGCGTTTTCGGTAAGCAAAAGTGAGCAGAATAAAATGGCAAATCTTGCACTAATATATAGCAATGAGGATAGGTTTTTAACAGTTGATGCTGGGGATCGCGGTATAGTAGTGGCCGAGGCGTTTGACTTCCGAGTTGTTCTAGCAAAATTGCTTATAGTCGAGTACTCCACTTTCCCAGGGTGTTTATGATGTCTTAGCTGTAGTTGACATATGGGGTTTTTCAAAGGAGGGCATGTTTACATCCTTGTATAGCACGAAATATGCTACCCCGGGTTAGGCTATGTGGGATGGGAATCATGGAGTTGCCATTGGCACCGCAATGATACTTTAAAAAAACCTTTGATGAAATTACATCTATCATTAGTGTCCGGAATCTAAACCAAACTGCATGCAATAGAAACATACGAAACCTACACTGATAAATACAGTTTATTCCCACACGTCTGCAGGGACAATAAATTCTTCTATTAATCGCTTGCAGCCACAAAAATCGATCAAGTTATTATGGAATTAGCGCAAAATAAAGAAAAATGTCGCAATAAGTTAAGTATTGGAGTGTTACGCTTGCTGACAACGCCTTCTCTCACAATTCCAACTTCGCAGCTCATTCAGGTTGTGAATAAGATTTTCCCAGGTTAGCCATCTACCTTATATCAAGTGATCCAAAAAAAGCTGATCCTTAGCGGCCTGTGAAATGAAAAGTCACGTCTTTACTAGACTAAAGTAATGTGTATGATGTCAGATAAATTAGTTATTTTTTTTTGATACGAATCTGACAGATTGTTAAAATGATTTTTAATACATTTCAA